>MINK01016429.1:3373-18547 GCA_001735545.1 Phormia regina
ATATGGGAGCTATGGTAAATTATGGATCGATCTTCATGAAATTTGGCACACAGATTTATGCTTACATAGAACTTATTTGTGCTAAATTATTAAGGAAATTTTAAGTGTTAAAACTCTATTCCGGGAGAAAATTTGTATGGGGACTAGGTGAAATAATGGGCCGATCATGTCCAAAATCAAAAGTCTTCGTCCTTACGCAAAAATGTCATATGTACCAAATTTCATCAAATTACCTCTAAAATTGCGACCTGTACTTTATGCAAAAGCTTTACATGGACAGCCTGCCGACCAGACGGACGGACATGGTTAAATCGACTCAAAAAGTGATTATGAGTCGAACGGTATACTTTAAGGNNGGGGGGGTGGTTGTGTAGGAAACTTTTTTCTCTGCGTGTACAAACATATAATACCCCAACCACCGATGGTAGTTTAGGGTATAAAAATGAAGTGAAAGTTAGTTTAGAGTTCTTAAATTCAAATACATTTTATTTTTCGATCGGAACAGGTGGAGTGGTGCTTTCCATACCAAGTAAAGTGGTATATCTAAACAAGTTATATAGTTCAAGATCTAAAACTTCCTGTGAGAGTGGGAAATATAATCCCTAATTTTCTCTTATCTAAAGGAGAATGACAATAAAAGTCTTAAAGAGAAATTTTCATATAATTAATAATAATTTTTATTCAAAATAGGTCAAATTGGGGAGAGTCTGTACATAGTAATGTTTGGGCATCTAAAATCATAACTGGGAAGATATCTTTCAGAAAATTATAAAATTATTTTATGTTCTTGAATAAAATTTTTATTTTAGTGTAAAAAGTGTGTGAATAGATTTTGCTAAAAAAGAACATAATTTTTGCAATTTTTAAATTCAAAGTCAATTTAAAAATATATCAACTTCTAGTTTTTTTATTTGGTAGATAACTTTTTTCTTTTGTTGAGAAGTTGAAATTTCACACACAGAAGAAAAATGTGCAAATATTCGGATAATAACAAAAATTTGGTAAGCGATGAAATATTTTCTATGTCAGAGGTACACTATTTGGAGTCCCTGTAGCTGCCGTCCTGAAGGGTATAAGTTGCGCTTCATAATTTAATTTATGCCTATGTGAAATTTTATGCAAATAATAAGCCCGCCAATCTAAAAACTAAAAATTTTAAAGAGCCCACATATTTAAGCATATTTTTTGTAGAGATTTACAAGGACTATATAATTATTTATAATTTTTTTTTCTGTCATATTGTTAATAAATTTCTGGAGATTTATCAAAAAAATTATCTAACCGAGCTAACCAACTGTGGAGGGCCACTCTCTAACCCGCTAATGGCCTGTACTACTTTATTTATATATCTGCAACGTTTTAAAAGTTACAGAATTATTTCCAAAAAAGCGTTTTAGAATCACTGTGCCGTATTAAAAAATGGGTTATTCGGCAAATGTGTAAGTAGTATAAAGCCATTACAATAGTTTCTTAACTCATTACCTGGCAACCAAAGTTTTTGTTGGGTATATATGTAGGTTTAATATAAACATTTAATTTTAGCTCAAAACTTTTTTCTTTTTTAATGTTTCTCAAAAGGATATTAATTTACAAAAATCGAAATCCGCTAAAAAACACAATAATAAATATAAATAATTAATAAAATGGAATTTATTGTATTCTCATGCCTCTTATTTCATACAAAAATATTAAAAATTCACACGTCTTATAAATTTACAAAAAAAAAAGAAAAAAATCAACAAAATTGTATCGTAAGTATTTCTGTTATAATTTAAATTATTTAATGTCAAATTAGAGACTATTAAAATGTTTAAAACTCAATAAAAGTGTCAACGATGTATAACAATAAAAAAATAATTATAAATCTTTTGTTTTCAACCACCCACTTAGTATTAAAATGATGTGTATTTTTAAAATTAGATTGATATTTTCTTTATAATCGTAGAAAATAAATAAATCTATTAAACATTTTTTTTTTTTCTTTAATTTTTTTTTTATGTTTAATTTTAAATACATACATACATATATGTATCACATTATTTAAATTTTGTTGATATTTTAATCGAAAGAATGTAAATAATTTCTAAAAATACGTATTCCAATGACTTTATTTTTGATCAAAAAAAAAAAAAAATAAATCTTCACGTCACTGAAGAAAAACGAAACATTGTTACGGAATTTCAAAAATTTTTGCGTTGCGATTTCAAAAATACATTAAGAAGAGTACAATGACAATTGTGGAATTTTGTGCTTTAATTTAACATAAATAAATTAAAGCAAACAAAAAAAAATAATTAAACTAAATAGGCCAAATCAAATATTTGAATTAAGAAAATGGATTTTTAAAGGCCAACAAGAATCTAAGGAATCTACCACAGAAACTTTGTTTTTAAAAAGTATTTATATTATGGCTATAAATGTTACTGCACAGTGGTACAGAATATGAATTTTGTCAAAGAAAATATATCAAGAATTTACAACATTTATATAGTTTTAAATGGAAACACTATATAAAAGAGTAATTTTACTGAGTGATTGACTTACGACTTACTGGCTCACCACGGCACCACCGAGACAGTTAAAGTTAGAAATATGAAATATGAACTGTAGATTGGTATCATATCAAACAGTTCTATAAAGGCGAGATTTTTGGAAATTCGAATGACTAGAAATAAAAAATTCTGTAAACTTATAATATAAGTTTAAGAATTTATAAGTAGAATGAATATTATGGTATTTTTATTCTTTTAATGATACTTTTTGAATCTTCTATAACAGGGGTTCTCACATGATCTTGCTTCGCGACCCCTTTTTGACATTGTGATGAAGTCGCGATCCCCTGCAACTTTAGAAATCATATAAAATGTTATGTAAAGATAAAATAATTAAAACATAATATTATTATTTGCATCCACAAAAATGTATGCTGATAAATTTAGTTATATTTTAACTGAAATATTTTTAAATCTGTTGGTTCAAAATTAAATGGAACATTGAATAAAGTAAATTTGAAGTCGATACCAAGTCATGATTTGTTGTAAAAAAGTATCCACTCTTTATTGTCAATTTATTTTTAACACATACATATTTTATATTTTTCTGAAAGGTACACAGAAAAAATATTTCAAATTATTTTTTAATAAAATGATTAACTGTTTTTGTTTATTAATATAATTAATTTTCTAATTAGTATAAATTTATATTTTAAATAAACACAATTTTTTTCTATAAAAATGTAGAAATAAAATAAATTTGTCTCGACATATGTCAAAGATCGATTAACAAAAATTATAAACGAAATTATAATTAGCCAATTCTCTTCAGACATTAGCATGGTTTCAATTATGTTGATTGGGCTTAGGCATTCTCCGAGAAATGTCTACAAACGGTTTCTAGGAATAGAAAATATGGGGCTTTCAGAGATAATATGTTCTAAAGTTTCATCATCATTTAAACAATATGGATATCTCCGTGAATTATAGCGCTTAAATCGATAAAGATAACTTCTATAAACTCCATGTACTATAAGAAATTGAGTCCAGTCGTAATTTACCTCTCCATGGCTTCTATATATCCAACATTTTATGCATGGGATTAGCTTAACAGTCCACCACCATTTGGTTGTGTTTTCTCACATTCTTTGCCACTGTACCATAGTGTATGTCTCTTGGCCTGGCATATGGTTTTACTTGATGCACAAGGATTCCTCTTGTTTTTTTTTCTTTGGCAGCCAATTCTACAGAAATTATACAAACTTTTAGAAAACTTTTTCTTAGCTTATTTTCTATTTAGAGGTTATGGATAATGCATTTTCCCATATTGGTGCTCCATACAGTATAATGGAACCAGAACCCTAGAGATCAGTGTCTTTCGATTTTAGCGTGGTCCTCCAATATTAGGCATCATTCCTGCCAGCGCATTTGCAACATTGCTTGCTTTCTCAATTGAGTATTTAAATAGAAATTAGATCATCGCTCGTGATGATCTAATTTCTATGTTGGCGTCCTGTAGGGTAGTGCCTTGCCTTGTTAGCTCGTCCTTAGTGTTATTGCCTTGGTTGACCCCGTGTCCACGCACCCATTTGAGTGCAATTCTCGAATGTGGCGCCATCTCATTTAGAGATGTCCGGCATTCATGGTCTAGATTTGATGTAGTGTATACACCTGTCAGGGTTCTGATTGCAGCTTGGCTGTCGGTAAAAATTAATAGCCGTGATTTCGGCTTGTAGGATGCTGCATTCGTTTGGGAGTCTAAACGACCTTCTTATCTCGAATTCAGCAAAGTAAATGCCACCACCAACACCATGAGCATTCTTTGAGCCATCGGTGTAGATGCAATTGGTTTTAAGTAAGTGACAATCCACAAGGAGGGACTTTGTTTACTTTTGGTACTTTTTGATATAAGTTACATAGAAGCATGAAATTAAGAATGATACTATGTTTCAGATTTGTATCCTTATTGAGTAAACTTTTCAGTGAGCACAGAATATATATCAAATCTTAGAGACAATATAATCTATTTAAGCCCGGGTTCACACACAGCAATTTTTCTTGCAGCAATTCTGAGTTTATGGAAGAGAGAGGAGAAGAGAATACTAAACTTTTACATTCTCTTAACCTCTCTCATTTACAAACTCAGAATTGCGGCATGAAAAATTGCTGTGTGTGAACCCCGACAAATTCTTTTTTATATCTTGCTACTTTTTTATTTTTAACAAATAATAACAAATATGTGCTAACAATGTTAAGAAATTACTTTTGATGTAGATTTAATACTTTAAAAAATAATTTAACATTTAGGATAATCCCAATTTTGGTGCTATTACAAAGTAATATTGGGCATGAGTACATAACTCTTAGTGTGTGTTAGTAAAAAAGTACTAAAGTCAGAAATAGAAGGACTGAAGATAAGTTATAAAATGTCTTATTTAGGATCTACTAGGCCTGCCACTCGCATTGCAACACTATTTCTTTTTTACACGGCGTGTCATTGGAGGCAAGGTCTTTCCTTCTAACTTCCAAAAAGATGCGAAATGGCAAGGACTCTTAAATAAATAAATATGCTCTTTTATATTTTGAATGATATTAAAAAAAGAGTATGAAATATATTTAAAAAAATACAAGCGGACTTCCTTCTGTATCGACACTTTAAACAAGACTAAATGAGTTTGAGCATCGTAATTACAATTTTTCCTGTTTGTAATGAGAAATTTAGTAGGTGAGTTTTTTTGAAAGGAAGTCGAGGCATTCTTTAATGGATTTTAACAGAAGGCACAAAGGAATGTGTTTAAAATTTGTTCGGAGGCATTTAAAAAGGCCTGTTGGGACCTAACTCTTTGTAACTCTTTGTAACAGAAATTTGATTGTGTGCTTTTTTATATTTCCCATTAACTCAGAGTTCTATAAAAATGTTTTAAAATTTTATTTGTTAGAATTTTTAATACTTAAAATTGTAACTCTGCTATACGATTTAATTTCTAAAATAAATTGTCAAAAATTAATAAAAAAAAAAAAACAAAATATTTCGGGTTTTGTGCGAATTGAATCCATTTTCCAAATAAAAGTGGCTTAAACATTATTAAATGTTGTGTTGTTGTATAAAATCTTGCAATGTTCAACCCAACGAGAACCTATGTGAAGCTTTATGTAAATCAATCAGCCGATTACAAGTTTCAGATTTATTTCCGAAAAAAATCATTTCTGCCCCACTATACGTTCATTTAAATAAAGTTTCTCTATAAATTCTTTCTTTTATGATAAAATATATAGTTTAATTTCTATTTTTAATTATATTATTTTAGCAGATTTAATAAAAAAGAAACCGCTAGATCGAATTACAAAATAAAATACTACAAACTTTTATCTTAATTGTTAATTTCTAGCTAATCAAAGTGTTATTTAAATATATATTTAACAACACAGTTATCAATGTGATCACATCGAGCAAGAGCAACTGTAAATAACAGAAAGAGCAATTGCTAATAACGACAATGGACATGTATAATGATCAACACAAAATTTTCCATTCATACTCTAGACTAGAACTTGACATAGCGCCACCCTTCGTTATTGTCCTAAAAAAATTGAGTCAATTTTTTATCAGCCTAAAAAATTACAGTAATTACTTGTTGTTGGCTAAATAAGCTTTGGCACGCGCCATCATTTGTCAACAAGATAAAACAGACCAAGTACAATCAACTGACTGATTTTTTTAATGCGAGTATTTTAAGAATGTTTATGTTGTTGATAGCCATTCATCATCAGCAGCAGCAACATCACCATCATCATCATGGGAATGCAATTTAAAAACAAATCACAGCAGCACAACGGTTCTAAATGATATTGTGATCGTATTTATTGTTGCTGTTGTTTTTGTCATGTATTAATGTGTTGAGATAATGTTGTTGTCATTATTTTGTTTGTATTTTTTTTTTATTTTTTTACTGCTGATGTTGCTTTCGATTGTTATCAAAATATGCTACTGCTTCTGCTGTTGTCGTCGTTGTTGTTTGATTTATCTTGGGGAATTTTTGCGTAGTACTTGCAACATGTGCTTAATTAAGCATTACGCACATTGCACGATATGTATGTTTGTTTTGATTCAATGCTCTTCATTTGTAATTAATTAATCGTATGGAATTTATACAATACAATAAATACTAATGAAAAGTTGGTGCCCTTTTAGGCGCCAATAACATGGTTTTATGCACTAAAATTTTAACACTAAAATAGCCAATGCACACATAAAGTCTTTTAATTAAGCTATATTACATTATAAAAAAAATGTCTCAGAATATATATTGGGTGTATGCATTAATTCTCATCGTTTTACAATATATTAAGATAAAAGTATTTTTTCGATGCGGTCCATGGGGAGTTTTTAAACAAAAAAATATTATTAAAAGTTTGAAGAAGTTTGATTTTATTAATATTTGTTGGTGAAAAGCTGATGGGAATTATGTCCACTGCAGTTATTAGGCCTAAAAGGGAAGAAGATACACATCGCTACTCTGAATAAAGTGTAGACATTGGCTTGTTTGTTAATCACTGATGCGATATTTCACTTCACCGCTCAGTTTGAAGAATATGCTTGACATTTTTCTACTCGATATTTTGAATACAAATATTTCCACAAGCACTTACGTTATGACCGACCAACACTTATAGAAGAAACCGATTATTTGATTTTATTCTCTTCTAAATATTTCCGCAAGAAACTGCGAATATCTCAAAAAGGCTTTTTTACATTTTCAGCTATAAAATACACATTTTCCGAAGTCCCATAGATTTTAAATGAAAACTTTTAACAATATATTATAAATTCATAAACTAAAGTCCATTTGACGATTCGTGTTATGGGATTTTATAAAATATAGACTAAAATCAAAACTTTTATATAAAATGGTCAAATTAGGAAAGGTTGTCTACCATGAGCACTAAAGCTATTGGCCTTGTTTTTCATTTAAAATTCATTTCTGTAAAAATACCTTTCAGAAAAATATACAATTATTTTATGCTGTTGTTAAAGAAAATTTTATTTTAGAGAAAAAATAGTGCAGATACATTTTCGACCAAAAAAGTCGTTATTTTTGCAATTTCCAAATTCAAAATAATTTATTTTTGGGCTCAGTTAAGATATTTTGTTATTTATGTAGTTAAAGAATCAACTAATAAAATCTGAAATAAATACTACAATATATATGAAAAAATAAAAATTAATTAAAATTAAGGTACTTAAAAATTCAAATACAAATAACCCAAAATTATAAAAGACAAATAGGACATGCAGAGCATGTTTTTTTGCAGATCTTATTAGAGCTTTCAAGAATTTATAAAAATATTTGAAATCGGAGGAGAAACAAAAATTTGGCAAACGTATACGAATTTTTTATGTATGAGACCCTTTATCTCCACCCCTGAGGGGTCTGTTGGATCTCTCTATCAAACTAAACATTGTTCGCTTTGCTACGCCTAAACTCAAAGTTCGCACAAATCTAATCAGCCGATCAGGAGTTACAGATTTATTTCCAAAAATTTTCAATTATGCCCTACTGTGGAATGACAAATATGTCTGCCACCTAGAACTTAGGTACAACTGAAATATTTAAATTAACTTTTAACATTATCCTGTTAAAGTTTAGACAAAATATTATTGTTAAGCGTGGTAACAATAGTGTTAAATACATAAAATAACAACAATAATTAATCCAAAGGAGTAACACGCATTTTCTTTTGCTATAACAACAATGATGAACTTGGTACAATTATGATGGCGCCGCTACAAAAAAAATATGTATTTTTTTATAAGAATTATTTTTTATTTTGAAATTATATTTTTATTTATTTTGAAATTTGCTTGTTTGTTTGATATTGCAAATATTTTAATTTGTTTAAGAAAAATATTTTTTTTAACAATCACCAGATTTCTTCAAATTTAATGACGCAAACGGAAAGAAGCTCTTTAACCAGTTGATATTTATCATCATAAAAATTCCACAAATATGAAGATATAATTCCATTCATTAATAAATGTTGAAAAAGAAAAAAAACAAGAAACAAAGACTAAATAAACAATAGAAACACCTCTTTTTAAACCTTTAAAATATTCTACCTACAATTCGTACATTGTACGTCATACAACAAAAAACAATGATCATTTTAATTATTTGATCTACTTTACAAGTGGCACATATTCTTAAAAAACAAAAATAATAAAAGAAAAAACACTCTACTACGATACACAACAAACAGATCATACATAGCACATGATCATAATTAAATTGGTGCCTTCTTTCCGCATTTAGCCAGATCATTGATTGATCAGTTTAACGTCATAATCGAAAGTATGCAGTAGTAGCGCGTACTAAAATATTTGTTTTGTTTACAGCTGGCTATAGCTACCAGATTTCGATGCTTCACGAGGCCTAAAGCTTCTACTGCCATACAATTCGTTTGCTGTTGACGTTTCTGATGCGATTACTGTTGTTGCCCCCCATACACAGATAAGATCATTTTGGATTTGTGGAAATCATCAAAATGATCACATTATCATCTTAATATAACTGCAACCAATTCACCAATAACAATTTTTGGTGTTGTTGGCGTGTAAAAATACACATACAGCGGTACTTAATAAACGGTGCTCACTTTATTGGATTGAACAAGTAGCAGGGATATACGATTTGATTTATTTGAGCATTATGTACTGATTAAGTCAAAGAGAACGACTCAAAGAAAGAGTAAAATTAATTAAAGTTGTGATAAGAAAATTTCTGTTTACAAACAGCCATTCCCAAATGGCGTATTTAGGAATACTTTAAACTGTAAACAACTGAGTCATCTTCTTAAAAATATTCAGTTTTATTTTTAGTTCTACTTATTTGATTTATTTATATTTATATCAGTTATAAATTATATTATAACTTAATTAAACCAATGGAGTAACGAATAACATATGAATGAGTATCTCTTCTATCAGTTTTATATAGAATTTGTTTTATATTATGAAACCAGTCCTAGGGGAAATAAAAATTTATCTGAAATTACTAAGAGACCTTCACCTACGACTAAAGTAAATGTTGAATAATACCAAGATATTCGATCCATTGTTGAAGCTGATTTAGCACTTTACGTAGTATTATAAAAACGAATGATTTAATCTAATAAAATGAAAAATAATATTGCTACTAGATCCGCACTGTTCATCCTAAAACTCAATTTCCTTTCATGGAAATCAGTAAACAATTTGGGTGCTTAAGCAGGATTCTATTGAATATTACCCATCAATCACGCTGGTCAAAAAACTTAAATTTGTTCGTCCTCCTTCGAAAAAAAATATGTGGAATAATTCCAGCTTTTTCCCACCATAGGTGAGGAGGATATTTTACGTTTGTAACACCCAATAATATTGTAACACCCAAATATAAGACCTACCTTAATAATTATATCAATCGGTTTGGAATCACTTCTTGAATCAATTTAACGATGTCCGTCCGACTGTCCATCCATGTACTCCTTATTATCAAACTACAGGTGGCAATTTTGGACATAAATTTATGAAAATTGACACCATTTCAAGGACAAGAACATAGCGTATTGGAATTGGTAATAATTGGTCCAATATTTTATATAGATCCCATACAAATGAATGCTTTACATTTAGCGGTATTTTGATGAAATTTGACTCTTATTAGTTCTATATAAGTATAAATCAGTGTACCGAATTTCTAGAAGATCGGTCTATAATTTACCATAGCTATATAAACCTCTTTGCCTAATATCACTTTAATGAGCATAAATAATCCCTTAAAAATTTAGTATCAATTTAAGTTTTATATAAATATAAATGATTGTTCAAAATTTTTAGTTACCATATAAGGTCATTATTCGGGAATCACCCAAAAATTCATAAATTCGTATAAATGTTAGTATCGACGTAATATTTCGGTGTCCATTGAACAAAATTATTTTCTTATTCTGTTTACACTTCAAAAAGATTAAAGCCGAATACTATAGTAATTTTCTAATGGCAGATAAAAAATGAAACACATAGCTTATCCAACAACAGTCCTAACTAATGGTATTTGTGGACGCCAAATATGACCCATATGGGATATGGGATGTGACAATTTTCAGAAAAATTATGGGCTTAAGTATACAAAAAGAATTAAGTAAATATGTTCAATAAAACCATTTTCTTTCCATGACATTTCAATTCGATTCCACTGTACAGTGTATTCATGTAAATATCAACAATTCCAGAGGGAATTACAACCCGTAGCTTCAAGTTTTTTCATAATATTTTGAAGCATTCTAATAAATAGATAGGTAGGTACTAGTATTTCATAACGAACAATATTTGATTACTTTATATGAATTTTCGCTCATAACCAAAACAAGTCCGTCGTATGTAAACTTTTTATATGAAGAAGTGTGGGTGTTGGGAAAAACACACAACACACCAATGCTCTCTTGATTTGATGCAAATGTTTATGTGTGTGTGTGTGTGTATATATATGTATGTATTTATAATACAAAACTACCGTTATCAATAAAACTCGTATACAGCCATTGAATAAAATGATGCCGCAATATAAAAAATACACATACACACACTCATTTATCACAACAACAACAACACTACGAATAGTGAGAGCTGATAAGGACTCCCTGTATACTCTCTAAGAAATAATTGTAAATGTGTACGAACATACATGCATGTAAATATGAAGGGGTATACTTGTATGTAATTAAAATGAATAAAACTGCATTTATTACAAATTTAAAGATTTGTATACGAACGAATGAAATTTACTTGAGTGAGAGAATGCCGGGTTTGAGGTAAATATAATACTAATTATCAACAAAAACAACAACAACAATTACTCGTAATGATCTTGAAGTTAAAGACAACTGAAGAAGAAAATATCAAGACATTGCAAAACAAAAACAATTCAATCCATTCATAGAATTTTTTGAAGCAGTAGAGAAATACAAAACAAAAATCTTTTCAATTAAATTATAAATATATAAGACATGAGAATATCTAGCTGGTTATTATGGTAAAGTGATACTGGATGAAGGGACTGACTGATACTGATGTTGAGACTACCGATCGATCGATACATCGATCGACCAACTAACTACCACATTTGCTGCTGAAGCTGATGGTACTACTGCTGCTGCTAACTAATACCAACACAAAATGACTAACATCGACAATAACAACCACAATAATAACAAAATTTGAAACGACAACAGCGACAACGATCCTCCCAACTAAAAAAGCAGCAAAGTGTTTTTCCCAGTCACAAACGGAACGTGTTGGAATACAGACGTATCATCACATAAAATATTAAGAAAACACAAAGAGACGAACCAAAAAATAAAATAATAATAAATAATAAAACAATTCAAGCAAAGTGAAATATATTAACAAGTTATCTTGAAATAACAACAACAAAAAAACAAATTTAAACGATCATTCAGATTTTTTCAAAATCACATAAAAAATCAAATAAAACAAATAATAACAATCATACACTCATACATACAAACCAAAAAAAAACGGCAACTGTAATAAATCGTATGAAATAGATTTCATTTAAATTATTTCTCTTTTTTTTTTGTTTTCTATTTAGAAGAGGAATTTCTAATAGATTAAATTAATTGATAGATCGTGTCAAATGTCAACTGTATGCCAGTATTTGTTCGCATTGTATAAATGAATATTTCAACAAAAAAAAAAAAAAAAATAACAATAATAATAAAGAAAACATCTCCTCTATTTGTCTATATTATCATATAAGTTGTTTGTACTTTTACTTCTAATTGTCGCTATCAGTAACGTCGATCCTAAGTAGTCAGACTTCTAGGCAGTTATTGTGATTTGTCGGCTCAAAATCGATATTTTATTTTTCAATACTCAAACTCTTTATTGTGATTAAAATAAAATACACTCTCATCGAGATAATAATTATAATATTAAACCCCCAAAGAAAAACCTGTGTAATAAATATCAAAAAAAAAAATATACAGTCGTATATATAATGACAATGTCAACCAAAGTGATAATTGTCAAAAAAAGAGTGTGATAAGTGAAGTGAAAGAGTCATTTAAAAACAAAAACAAAAAAAGTGAGAGAAGAGTATCAACCGAAAAAAAAATATAAAAAAATTTAAAAGCAGACGTGAACAAATTTTGTCAAAAAATCGTAATAATTGTGTATTACTTTTGTTTTGTTATTGTAGACGATTTTGAAATTTGAGAAATTTTACGTTTGCGTTTTTGCCGTCGTCTGTAAGTGATCGTAGAGTGATTTTTTGTTTCTATTTGAAAAAATAAAAAAGAAAAATTACCCAAAGTGCCATATGGAAAATCCAAACATCTGTGTTACAAAAATCCTAAAAGAAAAAAAAAGTAAATTATTGAGTTGTTGAAATTCATTTGTATAACAAACGTAAATTTTGAAAAAGAAAAAAAAAACAAAAGATAAAACTAAAACCAATATAAAACATTGATGCCTGTATTTCAAAAAAATCCCCAGAAATAATAAAATAAAAAAAAAAATTCAACTCAAATTACCAGTGATATTAAAGAAAAACAACAACAAATTCCCTATTATTAAGATAAAATAAAAAATAATGAAATAATAATGTTTAATATTTTCATTTAAATCCATCTGTAAATCTTATTGAAACAAAAAGAACGTAAAGTTAATTTCCCAAAAAAGAATTTAAAACCGCTGTTTGATTGATTATAGAAATTTTCCAAAATGGCATCATTAGTTTATGCCGTTTGGAGTATAGCATCCGTACACTGTTCGGTACGTCCGGAAATATCACCGTGTACCTGTGAACCCACCTATGCCCATAATTATGTTGAGCTATCATGTGAAAAGGTTGATTCGTTTCATACAATTGTTGATGCTTTGTCGAATAAATTTGAACCGTATGTCAATATAAGTTTGAAAATAACTCATTCACAACTGGAAGATTTGGAAATGCGATCGTTTACGGATATGAAATTAAATTTAGTGAAATTGCGAATGCTGTGGAATGGTTTAAAGTAAGTTTAAATTTATTATTGTATATTAATGTAATTTAAGAAAAGTAAATTTATTAAAATTACTTATTATGTGTACAATTGAAATTGTGATTGTAGAGGATATTAAAAGTCGTTTATGTCTTTCAAATTCTTATAAGTTTGGAATATAATACAATTTAAAATTCAAAAAATTCTCTTAGCAGTAAAAACTAAATATTTTTAATTGTTCCCAGGAAAAATTGTATTAGTTCAACAACTAGTTCCAGAACGCATGAAAATAGTCTGTATTCGTTCTACTTCGGCTTTACTATCAATAATTTAGTTTGAAATTTGAAACATTAAACATTTTTTAAACAACTATGAAAAATTAACGTACATAACTATTATTAAAATCTTTTATTTTCTATTTTAGTATAATGACCAAGGAAACCACAATATGCCCTAAAAATGGGTCTTATGCGCATTAAATAACCAGTTAAAAGCCAAAAATATGCTCTTATGCACTTAAAAAACAATGATTTTTATAATTTTTTTTATCAAATTGTTCCTCGATCGCCAAAATATCGTATCCGACAACATTTTCGAAAATCTATAATTAAGAACATCTGTGAAAATTTCATTGACATATCAAGTGACATTTCAGATTTATAGCGAAAGCAGTGCTTTCATACAAGTAAATAATCACAAAAATGTTTCTCTTGTAAAGTTTTGTTTACTGCACTTAGGACATTTTCGCGATTAGAGCTCGATATGCTTTCATTATAAAATATTGTTTACAAGATCTTTAATCGTGTTGCTACAAGACATGCTTCTCATTAAAAAATAATAATTTTTATTATTATTATTCTTCTAATTTTTTTATAAAATTAAATTTGAAAAATATTTCATACAACATTTCATTTCAAAAACATAATATATTCTTAAAATGTCAAAACATGCTATAAAAGCGTTAAATATGCCCTAAAAATAACAAAATATGCTATAAATATGCATTTAGGGTTAAATATGCACTAACAAATTGATGCCAAAATGATTTATTTGTTCTGAAACGGATAAATATTTTATCAATGGCTTAATTCAACGTCCAGGGAATAACATGCAACTGCATATTTTGGTTCCCTGACAATGACAAATTTCTAGTGAAACATGATATAAATTTTACAATTTTAAATTTGATTGTTTTTGTAAAAAGTCTTAAATAAATCGTACTTTATTCTAAAATTTGAAAATAAATAGATAAACAAACTTTAACTTCGAAGCAATTAAATAGGCGTTTAAGTTTAGAAAAGTCCTAAAGATTCGAAGCATAGTAAGTATGATTGAGTATTGTTCGCTCAAATAATAATCGTAATATCAAATATAACGGGGAAAGATTAATAAAATCTACATACATAGTACACGCAGAGAAAAAACATGGTTACAACATAGTCACCACAACTATTCCATAATTACATAGCAATTTTTTGTTGATTTCAATAATACAGTGTTCATGGTAGTAATGTTTATGATTCTGTTCAATCATTTTATGATTACCCACAATCAACATTTTAATATGATTCACTGAATCATATTTTGTATTTAAATATTTTTGTATGAAATCATATATATAGAAAATCCAAACATTTAGTTT
>MINK01016440.1:0-10328 GCA_001735545.1 Phormia regina
TTTTATTTGTTTTTGAGGTTACATTTGCCTTTGATCTATTTATAAACAAATTTTTTTGACATTTCTCTTTATATTTTCGGTTTTCGAGTTTATATTGATCCTCAAACTTTGCGTACAAAATTTCGTTGTTCTACATGATTTTTTCAGAGATATCAGCAAAAAACTGATTTAGCAGCACAGGGTGCTTCCAATATTTTGTCCATAACTTTGTTGTTTACTTACGGATTTTGCTCAAATTCAATCCCAAACAAACCTTGTGTATGACAAATAATTGGGCTTCCTGCTTTCAACAGACGGATGGACATGGCCAGATCGACTCAGAATCGAACCACGACCTTTTATGGGGTCTTAAACGATTATTTCGACATGTTACACACGGAATGACAAAATTAATATACCCCCCATCTTTTTTATGGTGGGTATAAAAATACTGATACAGAATGTAACTTCGATACTGAAATTCACATGTACTTTTGGATGATTCCCGAAATTGAGTCTTATAAGTGATTTTTGAATTTGATTTTTGATGGCCAATTATGGACAGATCTCCACGAAATTTAGCACACTGCTTTGTACTTACATAAAACTTTGTGTTGAATTAATCATTAAAATGTTTCCATTTTTAAGGTTTTTTGTGGGCATTAAAACTGTCTTCCTGGAGGACATTTATATGTTTTTTTATGAACTTTATTAAAAGCTTATTAAAACGCTTGAAAATTTCATACATTTTTGTTTTCTTTTTTTTTCGCTAAAATTTAATTTATTTTCACTTTTTTAGAAGTACTTATTGGGAACCTCCAAAGAAGTTTAAAATATGCACTTGATTTCACTTTGAAACTGCACATTTTTTTTAGAAGGACTTATTCGTTTTTTGTTGGATTTTTTTTAGATTTTCCTTTAACAAAACTGAAATTTCATTCTACTATAGACATGTCTACAAAAACATTAAGTGCTATGGATTATGGCTATAGTAGCTATAGTATGATGACGCATAAAAAAATATTGTTAAACCAAACAAACATATGAAAATCTCCACTTGCAAAAACAAATTTTGTAAAATAAACAAAATAATTTAAAATTCTTGTTATTTTGTTTTTTTAATTCTAAAATTGTTTTTATTGTTTGTCTGACAAAAACATCACACAACAGTAGCAGTAACACAAAAAAAAAAGTACCAACAAATAGTACATATTCTCATGATGGTTGTTGGTATATAAATTGTTTTCTTTTTTTTCATTTCTTTGTTCGTACATTTGACAGTTTTTATTTAGCTTGTCACAGATTTTGATATGTTATTTGTCAAATGCACTTTTGTATTTTACGTACAAATATACACAAACATAGATACATACATATAAACATTTATTTATACAAGTACAAAAATACAAATAACTAAAATACAGTCAAAATAAATACTTTTTTTGCCCACAGTTTTGATAAGGAATGTTTTAGGTAAACACAATAAGCTATGGAATAAATACTTTATAATGTATAAGTAATCTAAAAGGTAAGTAGTTTGAAATTTGTCTTAGTTTTTTAGTTTATAATTAAAATCCTCCATAAAGTTCTCAGAACTGTTGGGCTTCCTTTTATCATCATTATTATTACACAAACATTTAGTAAATGTGTGAAGTATAAACATTTAAAAAGTAAAATCTATGCGGGTGTAACTTTGTAACACATTATACAGACATACTAAGTAGACACAACATGTAAGTATATACATACATATGTAAATATATTAGTTAGTGAGGATATTATACATAAATGGGTGAATAATTGTTATGCACTATGGGCTAAGGTCTGTAATGTATGTATGTGTCTGTGTACAAATGTAACATATGCCAAGTGGTGTGACAATATATACCCTTAAGATGTCTACTTGTAAACACATGTCATTTTGACATACATGTATGTCATTTAGTAGATGTTCATTAATGGTTCTTGCTATATAATTATTGTTATTATCGTTGCTGTTGCTATTGTTGTTTTGTGAAAATTGTTTACCTAACAATTAGTCACCCGCTGACCACATACAGATAGACAGACAGACAATACACTATAATACAGACATTCATTGTCGTATTTATTAATTAGGCTAAATTTATGATTGTTTTATTTTATATTATTTATTATTGTTGTGGTTGTTTCACCAAAGAATAAAAATAAAATAACAAAGTAGATATTTTCAAATGAAAAAAAAAGACAAACAGGAAATGTCACTATAAATGCTTAATTTTTCATATTCTTCACGGTGATAATGATGATGTTTTAGAAAAACATATTTTTATTTTGTAACAAATGATTAAATATTTAATGTTGTGGAATTATTTATTTTACGTTTTTGGGCAACCATAATGTGTTTTAACTTTGTTAAAAATATGTACATATATATGATTCTGAGAGAAGCCGCTAATACAACCATAATTTTATCACTTAATCTTAGTACAATTACGTACACACATACATATACTTCACAAAATAGAACCGTTAATATTAGTGAAATCGGATATCGTTAACTAGTACCGCTTCGCCCTGAAGTTTGTAGGGAGCGCACAGTGGTTCTAAAACGCTTTTTTTAAATAATTCATTAACTAAAGAACGGTTACAGGTATCTCAATAAAATTTCACATGGCTAGAGCTGAGATGTTTTTCAGTTGATTTGGAAGTACAGGCCTCAAGCGGGTCAGGGGGGAAGTGAGTGGCCTTCCAAAGTTGCCTATCTCGGGTATGCTATTTAAAAAAAAAAAAAAAACTGCCAACAATTAATTTATGACAGAAAAGAAATTTTATATAAAGATTGTCCTCGTAAATCTCTATAAAAAGTACCGTTACATATGCAGTTTAAGAGATATTCGGGTCGAAATAAATTTTTACCTCATTTTTAGCCTCGGCTTTCTAGTTTTTTTAAACAAGCCCTTGTAATTTTCTAAAATATTTGCCAGTTTGCCAACAAAATTCTAAAAAAAAACTTAAATGTTGCAAGAATCATATAATTATATGAATCCGTTAAAAAGCTAAAGTTGAAGCTAAAAAAAATTCACATTTTTCGGGTTTTTTCCTAGAAGGTAGCAGTTTTTATTCAGTGATAAAATTAGTTTTTTGTTCTGAGCTTTATAATTTTTTAATATTTTTGAAAAATTAATTAATGTAAAAGCATGTAAAGTAAATCCGTCTGCCGACGAGCCCTATCCAAATTTGTCAATTTTAGAAAATGTGTTTTTCTTTTTTGTTATGTTCTCAAATCGCAAAGCTGGGATCAACTTAAAATTATTTTAATTTTTGAGTCCTATATGTAAGATATACACCCAAAAGCTGTAACGGTTCCTTAGTTAATCCAAAAAAAAAGCGCTTGAAACCACTGTGGAGCGTTTGTTTCTCATTTATGTGTTTTCATCAAAGTTAAAAACACATAAAATAGACCCTGGACACTTTCACATTTATTCCTTTCACTAAAAGCTCCTAATTCTGTAATTCAGTTAGAGGTTGTTTCGTTTTTTTTTTTTTTTACACAGCGTTGGGCGGGAGTTGAAAACAATACTTACGAGTAACAAACCGTTGTTGTGTAACTGTGAAAGTTATCGCGGTTTAAAGTTGAAGTTACATTGGGTTAGGTTATAAGGGTCGCCTGCTATTAATAGTACACTCGAAGGCCATTACGATCATTTACTCTATAGGAGAAAGAAACTGTTCTTTTTCATTCTAAAAACAAACAACTAACATTCCATTGATTTATATTGAAACCAACCCATACTCCTATCAAACCTAACCTGCATGTCAGTTAGAGAATCCAAATTGTGGAAGAGTTGTTTCAGTCTACGTCCTGGACATTCACATAACAAGTGTTGTATTGATTTTTACTTTTCTTCATACAAACAACTTCTAAAAAAAGCCATTTCTTGGGTAAGCCAGATGTTCCGATTATACAGTGCCCTGTGATAATAAATACACCTGTCAAGACAAAGTAATATTCTAGTTTTGCCCCGGGCCGGATTGTCCTTGATAATCTACAATTAGTGATTGAGGACCATCTTAGTTCCATTTCATTCACCGCCCAATCCAGTTTGTGGAAAAGCTGTCTACCGAGGTGTTTCAGTCTATGTCCTTTCATTGATGGATATTCGCATAAGAAGTGTTTCTGTGATTTCTCCTCTTCTTTATCTAAACAACTTCTACCCAGTATATTCCGACACTCGCCAGTATGTTCCGACACTCGCTCTATCATATGATAATGACTGCAAGATGCCGTATCGATGATCTGTCAAGAGATTGAAATACTCAAGTTTTGCTATGGTACCGGAGTGGCAAGAGAATCGTTGATTGTCTACAAGTGGTGATTAAAGACCACCTGAGTTCTATTTCATTCACCGCTCATTTATCAATAGTATTGGATACAGCAACAAAGAGGGGTATGCCAATAGGCGTCTTCGATTCATCAGTGAATGCTAGGATTGCATCTATGTAGGTAGATTCAATATAGTGCCATGATCAACACAGTAAAGCCCAAGATCACCCGACTCCGTTTTATGTTCCTGCGATTTATACAACAAGATTTACCAATAACTCTCCTACACATATATGGGACAATGCTGGCGCTTGTATTTTGTAGCTAAGACCGTTTGAAGTCCAGTATAATCCATAGATACTTCACAATATCTGACACTTTTTGTTCAATACCTTTTAGGCGTGGTAACGGTAGAGAATCTTAAATCTTCTATAGAAGAGAACAAGTTCGGTTTTTCATGGATTGAGACTAAGGCCACTACTTGTGCGCACTAAATAGACCTAAAGCAGTTTGCAGGTGTTGACACGAAGTATATAGATATTTTTCAGATACAGCCACCTCGTCATCGTCCACATAAACGTCAGTCTTAAACCTTAGAGTGTCAAATTCTCTGAATAATAGGTTAAGACGCTGAAAATATGTTAAAGTTGATTGTATTACGAAGAAAGGTCAATAAACTTTTACAGTGTTTTCAAGAGGAAGAACAATAGACGAATAGGTCTGAAGACTTTCGGTCTCGTTTGTGAGGTTCTTCTGCCTTTAGGGATAAAGACCACTGTTCTCTGTACTGAGAATATCCGAATTGGCTAAGGAACTATTATGTAGGCATTATGTTGCTAATCAGCAGGTGTATGGCCATCTTTGACAGCGAATTTGAATGGGGGAAAACTTTTCAGAGCCCAGAGTTCACTAACCGTTAAGGAAAAGGAAACTACCTGTGAGGATACCGGTGATACCACAGACTGCTCTTTTAAATGAAAGCTGCAGGGGAAGTGCGGCTACATTTATTTATATATTGACTGAGGACTTATAGGTTGATCAGTTACGCTATTTTTTGGCCCCATAGAATAAAAGGCGACATTCGTTACTAGACTCTTTAATCTACGAGTTCCACCAGTGTGGTTTGCTCCCACTCTAGCAGAACTTAGGTCTACAAGCAACAGAACGCGTTTGTCAGTGTTTCAACACATAATTCAATATATTAGCAATCGTTTATGGTAGGACGATTTGTAAAGAATTGGGACAGAATCCGATATTGAAATAAATGTACAAGTGATTAGGGAAGGAGCAATCATTACTCTCCAGTGCCTGATCATATAAGAATGCCTACAACTTACTAGCGTTATATCGAGAACTTCCCTTTCAGATTCCATAGCTTCGTACCTGTGGGGTCTGTTGGGTCCCTTTTCAAACTTAACATTGCCCACATTTCAGCTACGCCTGTACAAAGTCTAAAGTAAATGCAACTAGTCATCAAAAGTATCAGAGTTGTTTCCAAAAATTTTAGACCTATGTGAGACTTATGTATTGCGTTTGTTGGCATCGTAGGTCTTAAGTTAAACCATTAATGTAGTATAAATAAAATTTAAGTATAAATGTTTTAAGTGCTAAACTTATAACAGGAAACTAAATAGTTTTCATAAATGTTGTTTACCCATTTATGAAAACATTCTTTTAAAATCCTGCTATAAGTGTCACATGAATACTTTTACTTAGATTGCCAAAAATAACAAAAAAGAAAAAAAAAACTTTTTAAAATAAATGTTTTAATTGACCACCCAGCCGTATTAAAGTAATTTGTGTCTTTTTTAAATGAAACATTGCATTTGGCATATTTTAATTTAATTTATTTTAATTCGTTCACAAACAGCAAATATTTTCATTAATTTGTCATGAGTGTCAGTAGTAGTAGTTGTTGGCCGTTGTTTACACATATGTAAACAAGCTTTTAATTAGTTTAGGCAATATTGTATGAGTGAGAAAATAGAAAAAAAAATAATAAAATTATTAAATTTATTTTACAAAGTTGTTAATTAGGATGTAAACGAGAAATGAAAGGAATAATCAGGTATATGTATATCACATTAAACTTTATTTATTAAAATAAAATTATTAATAGTTTTAATTAAAGTTGACAAGTTTTTTAAATTTAACTTAATTACTATAATATAAATAACTTAATCATGAATCTCTATATATAATAAAGAATTCTCCATTTCAAAAAAAAACAAAAAATAGAGTCCAACAAAATTATTATCAAAAATCAAAATTTTAACAACAAATAATAATTCAATGTCATCACTAAACATCAAAACAATCTTAAATCATTAGAAACCTTTTTCTAATTTCTTTTTACTTTTTTTCTTTTTTTGGTACCACTCCTAATTTATGTTTATTAATTACAACTCATTAATGTTTGGTGTTTTCAGTAGATGATCAATCAACTACTGGTCACAAAATTAACTATAGTTTTTTTTCCTTATCAAGATTCATTAAAAAAGTCACTAAACGAATAAGACAAATAATGATGGTTGGTCAGTTGGTATTTTTTTAATTGCGTCTTATACCATAATAGTTAGTTAAATATAAATTTTATGACATTTATCACTCCTTCATTTATTATCATTTTATCTAGATGTTTGTGTACAAACTTAATGGCTTCATTGTGTCACACATACATACATATAACATTTTGGGAGGAAAGAATTAATGAATACATAATATTTAGTTATGGCATTATGGTAACTTTGGTTTGTTTTAAAGAGACCTGTTGTTAACGGATTAACTGACATATACAGAAATTATGACAAGCCGCCTTTTAAAGCATTTTATTTGCCTTATTTGCAGAATATATAAATGGAGCCATGAATTACGGAAATTATATCTCGTAGCCAATGCAGGGTTTAAATCGCAAAGCTGGTATAAAAGTATCAAAAATGTAAAAATCAAAAATATATCTTATTGACATCAAATGTTACTATATTATAATTCTACAACTAGTGAGAATCTATATAACCACTATCTGCAAATTTTTGAGGTGGATGATAAATAGTTCAAGATCAGATAAATTTATAGTTTTAGTGAAATATTTGATTTAAAGTTTTATTAAAAAACGAGAAATATCATATTTTTATAGAAATATCGTATTGGAAAAATATTATATATAGCGAAAAATTTTATTTTTAGTGAAAAATTGTATTTTTAGTGAAAAATTGTATTTTTAGTGAAAAAATTTATTTTTAGTGAAAAATTTTATTTTTAGTGAAAAATTGTATTTTTAGTGAAAATTTTTATTTTTAGTGAAAATTTTTATTTAGTGAAAATTTTTATTTTGTAGTAAAAATCGTATATATAGTGAAAATTCTTATTATTAGTGAAAAATCGTAAATTTTATTATTAGTGAAAAATCATATTTTTAGTGAAAAATTTTATTATAAGTGAAAAATCGTATTTTTAGTGAAAAATTGTATTTTTAGTGAAAATTTGTATTTAAAGTGTAAAATAGTATTTTTAGTGACAAATTTTATTTTTTTTTTTTTATAGAAAAAAAGTCGTATTTAAAGTAAATAATCGTATTAATAGAGAAAAATTTTACGGGAAAATTTTTATGGGGGCTAAGTGAAATAGTAAACCTATCATCATCAATTACAATACACAAAAGTCAAAAAATTCTTGAAATATTTCGTGTTGTTAAATCAACAACTTCTTATTTATTCACTTTAAGCCTAAAGTCTTATCTGTACCAAGTTTCAATTTGCCACGACAATTCCTTCTATTTTTGTCTAATCGTTGTATGGGATCAAAGCATTGTGCTATGGTGGTGTTGGGTATAAATGTAGGGTAGTACCCAATGTTCAAAACTGGAATGCTGCAAAAAATTTAGAGGCTAAGAATAGGGCACGAAAATTAAAATCAAATTTCATAAAAAAATTGTCTGTTGTAAAGTGTACTGTTAGATTTTTGCAGCTTTCTGGTTAAAATTTTAATGTTGACGATCATATAGGATATGTTAAGATTAGTTAAGGACTAAAAAGCTATCGAAATATCTTAGAGAATTTATGGTTTGGCAAGATTTATGTAGTTGCAGGTATTTGTTATATCGGGCTCTATAAATATCAAATTATTTATAGAGCCCTTTCACAAGAGAATTGAAGAGGATGAAAGATGTGTTTCGAAATATGAATGATTTTAAAAGATAGTGGCTTATACAATTGTCAAATCTCAAATGAAAGGGTTACCGGAAAAGGTATAAAAGTTCATAAGTAGTGAGTAGAATAATAGAAATTATATTAATTATATTAAAATTATATCAATTAAACACAAAAACAATGAATACTCTGTAATCAAGCGTTTCCCAGTTTTTGAATTTTATATATGTTAAGGTTTTTCGATCGCACTCCTTATGCTTAACTTGTTTTAAACAGTTTGTCTCATTTTAAAATATTCGATATTTTGGGCCACGTATTTAGTCCACTTTAATTCACTTTTCACAAAAGACCAATAAGTCTTCACTGTTCTTAGTTTAGAAAATTGACCTGCCTTGATACAAATACTATGTAATTATTTTGGTACCACTCCAGGGCATTCTTAGGTAGGAATATGATGCCAAATCTGACCAATAATATGTACATTTACTTGCTTCTTTGCTGCAACTGCATAAATCTTTCTTAACCTGGAATTCATTGGCAAATTTCGACAGTTTAACACCGAAATTGAACTTATTTTAATATATCCGTGTATCATCAACATATAAATTTTGACCAGGATGCTGCCAAAAAATGTTTCAGTACTTACGTTTTGTCTTTACAACATGAACATTTTTGTATGAAATTTGATTTTAATTTCCGCTCCCCATTCTTGGCTTCAATTTTTTTTTTCTTTTTATTTTGGATTTTATATGTTTAAACATCTCATTAGCATTAACTTTTTGCAACAAATAGCTTTAGAGCTGTGCTTGCGGGGACGATTTTCTAACAGATGTTTTTGAAATTCTCTTCAATAGGCTTTCTATTTTCTTGTCCTTTAGAATATCATGTGAATATTTTTTCTCCTCGAACCATATATAATATCAATGGTCGAATTCTCCTGATTATATTTCATAACCATGAAACCATAATATGCTCTAATAAAATGGCTTTTATGCGCATTAATTGTACAGTAAAAAACAACAAATATGCTCTAAAAATGTGAAATATGCAATTAAAAAACTTTTTTTTTTTATAAGTTTTTTAAAAAATTATTTTTTGATTAAACAAAAGAATATTAATATTTCACTATTATAAAATAAAGCAAAACTTAAACTGCATCGAAATGTAATTTCCAGTTTTTCATCTCATAAAAACGCAATTGATTTTCTATTTTCTTATTCATCTAATTTTAAACATTATTATTAGTTCAGAAATTATCAAAATTGTCATATCAATCCCAGACCGTAACTGACAACATTTTCGAAATTCCGGTTTTGTTGAAAATCTATAATTTAAAATCAATTAGATCCTCTGATAAAATTTCATCGAAAGTGTCATTTGAAAACAATCACAAAAATGCTTTTTCTGTAAAGTTTTATTTACGGCACATTTTCATAGTTGATGGTCAATATGCTTTCATTAAAAATATTCTTTTTTAAAGATTAACTTCAATCATATCTTCAATCTTGTAAAAGCAAGCTTGAAGATATGAGTAATAGAGTAATTTTTTGTAGAAAATTAAATTTAAAAAATTTTTTATGAGGTATAAAAAAGTATCCTTAAAATATTAAAATATGCTCTAAAGGGTCATTTATGCCCTAAAACTAAGAAAATATGCTACAAATATGCACTAAAATCGCCAAATGCAAAATATGCACTAATAAATCATACCAAAATGGTTTATTTGATCTGAAACGGATAAATTGTAACGTGGAAATACTATTTTCACGTTCATATTTCTAAATCTTATTAACATTATTTTACATTATATTCCCATATTAATCTTATATTTCATTCATATATTTAATATCATATTCAATACTATATATTTCATTACAATATTAACATTAGTGATT
>MINK01016453.1:0-15928 GCA_001735545.1 Phormia regina
CCGAAATGGATAAGACACCACATTCTGCTGGTGTCTAATTACAGTCCACAAACTCTACTTTGGTACCGCCAAACAGAGACAGCAAGGCAATTTACGATTGCAAACTTGTTTATGGTCCTTCGAACCGGATGTCGCATTACGACACTTTGTAACCACATCTTTAACAGCGTTTACGATATTAGGTTCAACTTGTCCCAATGACTAGCGCTGCTAACTGAGTCCCTCAATACTGCACCCAGTGCAAGGAGGGTGCCATGTTTAGGTTTCAACGAAACCCAAATGGATAAGTCACCACATTGTCTAATTACAGTCCACAAACTGTACTTTGGTACCGCCAAACAGAGACAACAAGGTAATTTACGATCGCAAACTCGTTTAAAATCTTTGTTTATTATTAATTTTCAATACTAAATTAACCTTATATAAGATGAATATATGAGGAAAATTTCATCATCCTTGGTTGTACCCTTTGAGCCCTATACTGATTTCAACAGACAAACTTAGCTGGAACAAGTAAGAATATAGCCAGAACCAGAAAACCACATATTTCAATTATGTAAAAAAACAAGCGGGAATGTTATAATTCGCTCAGCTGAATCTATATAGTATATAGTAATGCGCACACACACACACTATTATACACGAGTGCTTGTGTGTGTGAAGCAGCATTTACATTAATGAGACAGCAGCAGTCGAATGAAGTAGTTTGTAGTGTACGTGTGAAGCAGCGTCGCGTAAGCAGCATTTGTAGTCTAAACTCGCGAATCAGGAAATTTGAAAATTCTGCATCTCTGCTATATACCCACCGTCTACTTTTTCAAAAAATTTTAATTATATAGGAGTTGGTCTGTAAAGAGGGCGAACTTTATGTGCGAGGTAGATGGTAAAGTGTCTCTAAATTTATATTATAGCCTCGATCTATATCGTACATGCTTTTGTTTAAGAGATATCAGCAGAAAAGTATGATATAAAGCTAGAAACCCTGAGTTTCTAGTGTTTAACTCATAACTTTTTTATTTATTAAAAGTCTTTGAACAAAATTTCAACACCCTTGATTGCCACGTTCGAGTTCTATACTGATTTCAACAGACAGAAAGAAATCGACTTAGAATATAGCTAGAACCAGAAAAATAACATACTTTATTGGGCCTTAAATGACATGTTTCATACGGAATGACAAAATCTAAATTCCACATTATTATAATGGTGGATACCAAAAAAAAAAAATGCAGATAAATTATACTGTTGCTTTGATCTTAACTCAAACAAAATCACCTTGACCCATTTAAAAAATATGTATTAATAGTTAAGAAAATACACAATATTTAGGTCTACAATACCTTTAAGTTCTTTCTATACTTTTGGCGATTTTAAATATTCTCTTTAATAAAATATTAGAATTTATTATTACAAAAAAATATTAAACAAAATTCCAAAATATCTCATACTTATATTTATAAATTATCTACTTGTCATTTTACTTAAAATAAATCCATAAAAATATTTTTTTAATGTCAAATGTAATGCAAATTTAAAATTAAAAAATATCTATTATTAGCTGTCACCCTAATACAGTTACACATGTCTATAAAATATAAGATAATGTTTTCATTATTATAATTTTTAAAAACAATTTTTTTTCTTAGTAACCATTCGTTGCGGTTGTAAACCTTTGATATTTAACTTGCTTTTGATCTAGTTTTTTTATTATTTTGCGGAGAATTTTTTTTTCTTTTTGTAGTAACAAACTAAGTTTAATTAATTTTTGAATAAATTTTGTAATACTTAGATAGTTTGCATGGATATTTTACGATTTTGGCTTTTTTCTTAAATGTATGTCAAAAATTTAATGGAACCATATTTAATTCATTATTACAAAATAAAATCAGGTTATAAAACTAGACTTTTAGTTATTCTACTCAATATGTAAAATTTGCAAAAGAAAAATTTTGAGTTTTTTTAATGTGATAGAACTTGCGAAATAGTTATATGCATAATTAAAGATTATTTATTATAGATCAGTGCTGGCAAATTCAACTACTTTTAAAAACTCGATACCTAATTGTAGTTTTATAAAGAGTTGTATTTTAGTCGTTATATTTTTAATATATCATTAAAAAATTAACTCTGAAAGTATTGAGTAACTACTTTATAATATTGAGTACTCAAAAAAAAGCGGGAAAATACTTAGTACTCGATACTCAATACTTGCACAGCACTATTATAGATTATACACATAAAACCTTCAGCAACAATATCTACTGTTAAAGAAGATTAAGATACTAAAGTTAAAGAAAGCTTAGCCGAATGTATAACTTATTAAAATTTTACCTTATATAAAAGTTCACCCTATGTGGTACCCAACTGTCGCTATCCTGCTCTAAACAAATAGACAAGGAGAAGAATTCGAAAAACCTAGAAAAATGTGTACTTAATATGATCTTAAATGATTATTTTGACATGTAACATGACAAACTCCATCTTTTTAGTGGTTATAAAAATAAATAAAAAAACTTAGTATTTATACCCTACATCACCATAGGTGGTTGCGGTATTATGCGTTTATGCTGATGTTTGTAACAGACAAAAAAAATTATAACCAGACAATGCCCGTCCATGCGCTTGTCTGTCTGTTCATGTAAACTTTTTGAAAAAAGTACAGATCGCAATTTTAAATATATCTTGATGAAAATTGGCACAATGAAATTGGTCATGATTGCTCCATTATTTCACCTAGCCCCATACAAATGACCTCCCGAATAGATAATGAACGATCATAAACAATTTCGATATGGCAGTATTTTAAAGAAATTCGATGCAGAGAAGGTTTTTCATTTGTAAATTTCATCAAGATCGGTTCATAATTCACTATAGTTTCCATAAAAATTCCTCTTTCGAAAATCACTTTAACATGCGAAAATGCCATTAAAATATTAGTTAATATTGGATACAAATAAGTTTTATTTAAGTATAAAATACAGTACCAACTTTTATGAGGTTGGATCTATAATTTATAATAATTCTTATAAAAACCCACTTTTGGGGAGTCTCCGTAAAGCGCATAAATTCATATAAATGTATTGACGTAATGTTCCATATTTTTATATTTCATTTTACAATTGATAAAAGTATAGATCCACAGGTCTAATATAACATGCCCCTTCGAATTTTGATGCATATACATGACGGTGTAGGGTGTTTTATGGTAAGGCTTGACCGACTATATATTTCTGTCTCGTTTTATTTATAAAGTAGCTCTTCCAGGTGCACTTCGATACACCTTTTCATGCTATAACTGTATATAGAAGCTACTAATCCCGCCGAAAATTATCTCTACACATTTTAGAGACTTCCACTGTAATACTCCTTTTGGCATCTGATTAAGACATGTAAAATTTTCCAGTAAAAGCACTACTGTGTGTAAAATTTCATGATAATGTGCAAAATGGAAAAGAAAGTCTTTTTAAAAGTAAAGCATAAAATGTGGGTGATACACCAGAGAGATCATAAGTAGCATATAACCACCACCAGTACTGCTATTATCTACGTGTCAAATTTCGTGAAAATCAATTCAGTCGTATAGACCAGATTGATATCTAAGAAACAAATAAACAAGCAAGCAAACTTACATTTTATAATATACTAGCTTTTCCTGGCAGCTTCGCTACTCTTTATTTGAGAGCTACTTCTTCCTAACTGCCCTATTTAGAATTTAATACGATAAGTCCACTTTCATTGTTTGTTTGCCCATGTGAAAACTAGTATTTACTTTCTATGGCGCACTATATCGTCTGATACTATCCGACCCATTTTACGCTGTGTACTATTTTCTTTGTATGGGAGGACTATCTCCCTTGGCATTTTCTACATATCATGAGTTATATGGTTTTTGGTTTTTGAATGTTCTTGAAAAAAAAGAAGATTAAAAAAAGAGACTTCGGATTCTTTTACTGATCGTATACAAAATGTTCCTTCTTGGAAATAAATATAGGAATAAGTATTGAAGATCTTTATACTTTAAAATCCAAATAAATCGAAAATCATAAGAAAAAAATTGCATACTTTTTATAGTTCGTTTTAAAAGTAATAATTGGATATGAAACAAACATTTAGCAAATCTTGAGAAAAATCCTATGTTATAAGTATTCATTTTTAAATCCCAATAACTCCGCTGTCTTTTAAATACAAAATTGTACACTACTACGACTGTGTTAATACCTTATTAGAAGTAACAGATTTTTTTAAAAAAATTTCTGTTTTGCCCCACTGTGCATTCTGTTTTGCCCCATTGGTTAGTACTAGGTTAGTAGATTCATTAATTTAACTGTTTTAATTATCATTTTGATGATTGAAACAAAATGAATTAAAATTTTAATTGATAGTAAATAATAATTTCGTAATTGTAATACAATTAAAAATTTCAATTGATTAAACTGGTTGAAGTTTATTGGCAAAATAATTTTATTGAGTAATTTAGTTGTGAGAATGTTTCTAAGAGACGGACACATGGACAGGCAGGAAATAAATATGAACAAGCAGAAAACGAATATAAAATTTAAAAAAAAATTACTTCAGTTATTCAAATTATATTATTATGATTATTATTAATATTATTATTATTATTATTATTATTATTATTATTATTATTATTATTATTATTATTATTATTTAATATTATTATTTTTTTTGGAATAAAAATATAAAATATACTTTTATTGCTTCAGTTTTTGGGTACACAATACTGTAAAGTAATTACTCAATAGCTTAAGATTTTAATATTTATAATTATTCAAATATATCGGTTAAAATACAACTCTGTATAAAGACAGAAAAATAATTTCTGAATGAATCTTTGTCAACGTCAGATAATGAATAAACATCGTAATTAGCTAAAAAGCTGACCAAGAACAAATGGTGATGTATTCTATAAATATTAATCATATATATTAATCTTTTTACTAAAAACTACATTTTTAAATCGGTTACCAAGTTTCACATTGAAAAATACAATTAAATCTCAATATTTCCAAATACAAATCATAATTAAAATATAATTCATATTCCTAACAAAGTGCAAAAATATTTGTTAAATAAATGTACTGCTTTTTTACAAAAATCCAGCTTTTTTATCCCGCATATCCAGCTTTTTATGAATCATGATCCGGCAACCCTAATTAGCACTAAGAAGCAACAAATAAAAATTTAAAACCATTGAATCGATCTTGTCAAATTTGTCATTGGTATGGATGGCATCCGGAATTAATCTCTAGAAAAAACCATTAAGAAAGTTAAGAGAAAAATCTAGTTATATCAGACCAGGCGCAGATCCACAGGGAGGGAAAAAAGGAATTTTCCCTCCCCAAAATAAAAACGTTTAATGAAAAATCTGAACTAAATCATACAATTTAAGGAAATATTTAAGAAAATCATTCTATTTTCCTCCCCCAAAAGTATGAGCTGGATCCGCGACTGTATTAGACCATATGATAGTTGTCATTTTTCAAAAATATTATTTTTTAATATAAGTACACTTTGAACTCGCATTTCAAAGATTATTTTTAATTTAATTTTCTGATTCAAATAAGACATTTGTGATACTTTTGATAACGATTGTGCCGAAGTCCAAAAAACTGTTTCACATAGTATTCTTTGGAACTGAAAAATCACTAGAGTAACAATCTTATTTAAATCTGACAAAGGAATCATTTATATCTTATTCGATTCCTAGTTAATTAACTAATGATTGTTACGATAATTAAAATATTTAATATGAATTTCCTATTTTCATTTAAATATTGTTTATTATGGAACGATTTTTGTCTGTATTAGAAAACTTTCTGCAAACTTTTAACAAGTTTTTCTTTAAAAAGTTCCAAAATGCTTTGTTACCATAAAAGCAGTGTTGCCAATTTAGACATTTTCAATTTTGTTTAGCCACCAAAATAAAATAAATATTACTAAACAAAAAACGCATCAAAGTTATATTTAGTAACTTCCTAAAAATGCAACAATATGTTTACGTGTTTTTGATTAGGCACCATAGAAAACAACAAGAACCTACCAAAAACGTAACTCAATTGTCAAAGAAACATAATTCTCTGTATATGTTAGTAGAATTTTCTACAGAACAATACGTGTGAACAGCATTGCCAGAATTTTTTGATAAAAAAATCATCATTTGAACGAAGACAAATTATAATTTTGCTCTTAAAATCATCAAATTTATTATTTTATAATATCTTACACACTAAAAAAACTTCACTACAACTGAATATTGCGAATGTAAGGAGTGAGATCGAAGAAATCTTAACACACATTTTGCCTGATAACTTTTTGTGGAATCAATATTATTTTTTTTTGGTCTAGTTATCATGGAAAAATACTTCAGATATTATTTTTAATAATAACTATGTTAACTTGTCCTTATTTTCATCAAAATAAGTGACGAAAAAAATTTGCGTCCTCCAAGTTATTAAAAAATTTCAAAAAATCCAAATAGGTCTTACAAATAATTGCCCGCAGAATTAAATGTTGTCCGTAAAACCGTTTCTAATGTTATTAAATAGTATCAGGAGAATTTGACTATTGATGTAAAACCTAGTTCGGTAAGAAAAAAGGACCACATGATATTGGGAAGGCCAGAAAATTGAAGGAATATTGAATGGAACTTCAATAGAAAATCAGCTCAGTTTTCTCAGTGCGTCGACTATTTGGTGAGAAAATTTAAAGCTAATGGGAAAGTTAATAACATATATAGTTCAAAAAATTCCAAACTAATATTCTGCAAAAAAAAATTACAAGGAAAAAATACGATTCGGAATTTAAAACCAAATTTCATATAAAAATACTCAAGCTGTATAATGGACGAAGAAACGTTGGTGCTGGCAGAATCTCGCAGTTTGTGTCTCAAAAATTTTTATTGCTAATGCTCGAAGCAATGTTGGAGATAAGTTTAATACCCAAAAGCAGCAAAAATGTCTTACAATATTCTTGGTATGACAAGCTTTTTGCAGTTGCGGCAAAACAGGAAAGTCATTTGATACATTCGGATCTATAATTAATATTAATATTTGCAAAAAAGACTTCTTTTTTTAAAAAGCACAACATGATGACAAATGGGTCCACATATTTTTTGTCCCATTTGGCATCATGATCTGGGGTGGTACCAAATCAATAACATAGTTTTAGTACTAAGTGAAGTCAATTTTCAAAATTGTCCATAGCTTAGATCAGTGGAGAGATATTGAGCTCTTGTGAAAAGTGTATTCAAGAGCACAAAAACTTATCCAAAATACCGAAGATTTTAACAGACAATGTGCACACTGTTCCAAAAAAGTGTCTGAAGCAACTAACAAATCTCCAAAGAAAGGGTTTTCAAAAATTGCCCACAGTGGTTAGAACCATATGATTTAAAAAATAATGAAAACTCTAAGATCAACCGTTTCCATGTTATTGAATATTATGTATGTTAAGAATTTTTCGATCTCACTCCTTAAGTTGAATTCTAGAGCAGTAGTGTGCATCGATTCTAAAGCCAAGTTTTTCCAATTTTTTACATATAAAACAAAAACAAAGTTCAAATTATTTGTAATACATACGAATCGTACCCTAATTAAAGACATGGTCAATTAACCGATCAGAGTTCAGTTGTGTTTCAGAACTCTCGAAAGTTTTTTGTTACTACTCAGAAATACTTTCATTATATATTAAACCTGGTGTAGAACTATATAATATACCCTTTGGTACACTGTAGGACAAACAAACCATCTTCATTATATAAAAATACATAAATCGATTGAAGAAATTAAGTCGTCAATCATATAAAATTAATGGTTGACATTAAAATTCCAATTCCAAAAAAGATTAAGGACTAAAAATCTTTAAATTGATTTTATCAATTTCATTTTAGGGATTGAAATAATAATCATATTTTGCAGGAAAGAATCATCAAATCTTATTTGCTTTTAAAAGTCTTCAAAAAAAAATTTGATAAAAATCATCATTCTGACAACCCTGCGTGTGAAGATAATATATTTTTTGTTGTTGAGCGAATGAAGGGAGTTTAAATACAAATTGATTTCTAGTAAAAGATCTAGCGAAATAAAAAATAAATTCAACAATATAAAATGGAAAAAATATGCCCAAAAATTCCGAAGAGTGGTTTAACAATCCAAAATTTAAGGATTGATTTTCTGAAACTTTAAAGTTGCTCTCACCTCCGTGTCGGATGCGGAAGTGCAAAGAGTTTTTAGAGCCCAAACACAACCAAACAGATTTCAATGTTGTTTTTTGTTCTTAGATAAAAAAGACGGCGTCCAGCAGTGGATTTAATGTATATTTTGTTTTTGTTTCTTTATATTTTTTGCGTTTTGCAACAACAAAACTACCATTTATCTTCCTCTCTTAAATTTCATTCATAAAAAATATAAGGCAAATCTATCCATCACTTTCTTTCTTATATAAATTTATTTTGCAACAACGGCAACACTGACAGAGAGGTAGTGTGAGAAAATTGAAGCTTTTGAGAATCCGTTGTAAAATTAAAATAGATTTTAATTTCCACCTGATTCCGCTGTGTTGTTTTAGTTGTCAAATCTTCATTTAAAAAAATAATAATCCGCTAGGTTGTGTTTGGGCTCTTTGTCAAATAAACTTTGTAAAAATAAATTCAAGAAATATATTGAATTTAGCAACTGTGGATTCTATATTATCAATCATTTAAAATTTATTAACTAAAAAAATAATATTTTATTATTTTAATTTTAAGTTTTACTTAGTTTTGTAGATTTGGTTTAAAAAGTTATGACAAATATTGCGACATTATGTACCCAAAAATTATTTTAATCTCATAGGAACAAATGAATTAAAATATAAAAATAACAACGATATTGTCATTATTGATGACCTAATTTTTTAAATTCTAACTTTTATTATTATTTTTATGATAAAAAATTTGAAAACTATAAAATATTATCTCTACCTAAAAAATTAATTGTTTTTATTTTTTGTTATTAATTTCGTTCTATTTTCATATATTGTTTAGCCATTTTTGTTGAAAACCCATTTTTGGTCGCAAAGAATTGGCAACACTGCATAAAAGAAGTATTTGTAAAAATCATATGAGGTTCTTTAACGTCATATTTCTAAAAATTTTAGGAACATATTTATTAAATAAAATATACAAATAAGTTATTTAATAAGTTATTGCGAAATTCAAGTAAAAATTATTTAAAAAATTTAATTTTTAAGTTTTTTTTTTTTAATAATAACGTTATTTACCGGTATTTTAGTTTCGGTACCGATATAATTTAAAATACCGTTAACGATATTGTTATCATATAAAAATGTTACAAACTTTAAATTTATATTAAGAAATTTTCTTTATATTACTGGCAACTTTATAGGTCTGCGTAAACACTTTTTAGTAGAAGAAAAACTATAATTCGCTGACGTTAAAAATTAATTTTAAATTGCATAAATATGCAGCAACATACCAACATTCATATGTATGTGTACATATTGAGGAGGATTTCCCTTTCTTTAAAACACTCAAATATACACTTTCTGTCTACAATGTCGCCAAATAAATTTCAAATGATTTTATACTTGTACAAGAGTAAATGTGTTTGTAATGTAAGTGCAGGCAGGTTGTTCGTTTATATCTTTATAAAAAAAAATAGAAAATGTAAAATTTCGAAAATGAAAGTGTTTGTGTTTGTTTTTTTTCTCTTAATACACACACATTATTTATTTAATAATCATGTATGAAATTTACAAAGTCTTTATTTTTTTGTGCATTCATTCAATGTTTAATTTATTATATACCCTACAACATTTAGATTGGCTATGTGTTTGCGCTAATAATTATACCAACAATTGATCTTTAAGAAATATAAGTTTTTTAAATCTTAAGAATTTATTGAAAACAATATGTTCTAAATTAATATTTATAAACGAGCTTTTTGACCCGGCTTTGCAGGGGTGTTATTGAATAAAAACGTATTATTAAAAATTACAATTAAATTTTGTTTGAAATATTTTATTTTAATTTATATTTTATCAATTAACTTCTAAAGTAAAGAAGGGTTCAACATGAAATTTTGCATGATTATCGATAAGAGATGTGTTAACACTGTATAACTTTTTAAGAATTTTAAAAATATGATTTAATTTTTGTCAGTTTATTATCACCTTTGAAATCTTGAATAAATATAATTATATATAGTTCAACTTTGTCAAGTTTTCATATTTTTTTTAGATTTTTAAACCATCATATTTTTGAATCGAAAACAAAAACATGGATTTAAAACTCTAATGGTCAATACTTGTATTAAATTTCCTTCAAATCAGAAATACGATTGCGTTTTGAAATGGAATCCGTTTTGACGAGGTATCACTGTCTTCAAAATACTTTTAAAATATTTTAAACCATCATATGAACGTAAAAGTTCCACAAAGTCGCCTAATAGATTTTCATTACTTAGGACTATGTCTATAAATTAAAAATTGTAAAAAATTCAAAAAGTATCATCTGAACAAATAGGTACCAAAAACATAAAATCTTCTCTTATGGAATCATATTTATTTAGCACCACATATGCTTAATATCATGTTTCTATGTTAAATATTATAGGAAATTCCAAAAATATTATCAGAAGAACAAAAAAGTACCACAAAATCATCTGTACCACAAATTCACATTCACTTAGGACCACATATAATTAATTTTATGTTTCTATATTCATAATTATAGAAAATTCAAAAAGTACTATTAAAGGAATGAAAAAGTACCACAAAGTCCCACCCAATTAATTATCATTCATTTACGTACGAGGTCCTAGTCTTTAATTTTAATTTCATGTTTCTAGGTTAAATATTATAGAAAAAACAAAAACTACCAATAGGAAACGAAAAAAAGTACCACAAAGTCCATTCTCTGGAATTCTTACATCTACATAGAACTACATTTTCCTTATTTCATGCTTAATGTAATTGAAAATTTATTATTAAGTTTGAATAAAGTATAATTTCCCGCATTTACCCCCCTTTTTGGTACTTTTTTTCACCCATCGAAATATCAAAAATTATATTCCAACAAATTTTTAAATTGTAGAGGTATCCCATAATATTAAAATACTCATATGAATATTTCAATGCTTTATGAAAAAAGTACCAAAAATAGTTAAAATTTTTACCCCTTAAACGTTTGATTTTCTAAAAAGTAGCAAACTTGCATTTCTCATTTTTTGATGTTATTAATTCTATTTAAATTATAACTACATATATGTTGATTGGTTTCAAAGATACATATGGTACCAAAATACACTTTTTATCCGTTTTCTCCCTTAAACGGCTGATTTTCAAAAAAGTACCAGTAGCTTGTCCGATTATTTTTAATCGAATAACGATAACTGTTCAACTTTTATTTGTATCTTTATTAGTTTGCGAGTTATAAGTTTAACGATTTTACCCTTTTTTACCCCCTAAACATTTTTAATTTCCAACAACTTCTTCGTCTTAGTGGATCTGGAACCTACGTGAATATTAAAATAATTGGGGGATTCACAAGGTATGCTATGAAGTCGTATTGTCATATATCTTAAAATTTTATGACAACATGATAGCATACCTTGTGAATCCCCCAAATGTTTTAATTTAAAATTTTCTAAGATCAAACATTCCATATTTAAAACAAATTATTTGGAAAAATATTTCTGTGACGAATGGCCATGATATTATTTAACGCCCATTAAATCCAATTATAACATTTATAGCGTATAGGGTGATCGGACTTGTCTGATCTTCTATCTTGATATTGTTTTTAAATATTAGCTTCTTTCTTTCGTTTTTGTTTATGTTTTCATATATTATTTATATTGAATTTTTAGCTTTTTTGTTTGTTAAAAAAAAACAAAAACAAAAAATATATATATAACGAACAAATAACAATTTTCAAGGTTAGATAAATAATATACTCGTACACTAATCATCAAGTTGTTTATGCGATAACGCATGCCAGCCAAAAAAATATGAAATGCATTAAAACAAGCTGTTCAAATAGTCTAACACTCAATAAAATTATATTAAAGACATTTCTTTACATTTCAGTTTCTTAAGTAGAAAGTTCATGTGCAAAATTTTATTTAAATATTCATACATACATATGTATATGCATATAAATATTGTTGACAAAAAAGGATGTTTGGGAGTACATTAACCGATTTAAAAAATATATTTTAATAATATGTTTTAATGACAGTTTCACGTAATTTTTGAGCTATTAATAAATAATTTTCATGTTAAAAACAAAAAAATAAAGAATGTATAGTGATCAAGTTGGGGGGTTAATGTTTACATTATCAATTATATTACGAGGGTGGATCAATAAGTCCGTTAGAATGAAAAACAGCGCCATGTTTAGGTTTCCTTGAAACATAAACATGGCGCCCGCTTTGCTCTGGCTGCAATATCGAGGGAATCAGCAGCGCCGATTGGATCCATATTTCATCCACTACAAAACGCTGCAAAAACTCTTTCGAATTGCGATTAAAAACTCTAAACAATTATTGGAAGTTTTCATATATTTACGTTTATGGTCAATTGAGAACAAACGCGGAATCTACCTTGGAGACAACTTTCTTAAAACCAGCTGATCATTTAAAATCGAAACCGCACTACCATATGAGATGCCTATGGCATCAACAATGTACACATTTACTCTTCGTTGATTTTTTCGACATTTTCGGGTCAGAGATACAAGCCGATTGGCTTATTATTCTTATTTTTCATTCTCTTGAGTAAGTGAATGCAACACTTCATCTATTATTATAATTTTACTTACATATGTGTAATTTTATTCGAAATAAGGATAATAAAATGAATAAAAGTGAATTATTAATTAATAAATGATGAAATGGAATCGTCACTTCTATTTCAATTAGTATTTACTAAATCCCATCGCAGAAAATTTTGTCACGGCTTTTTTCTCTATTTCGGGTGTACTGACCTCAATTGGCCGTCCAGAACGTTTAGCGTCATTTCTACTTGTGCGACCACAACCACTTTTTACCATTGAAATCGATGGTACAGAGTCCCCATAGTATTTATCGAGCTTTTCCTTGGTTTGATTGACGGTTTTTTTATATGAATATGAATATTTTTAATTACAAATGCAAGTAACTGTAATTGATTTTTACAGTAATTTTAACGGAAAATTTCAAATTACACCGTAATTGAAAATAATTGTAATTAATTAAACTTTTAAATCTTTTAAAATTTTCTGATAATTTTTGTATATTTTTAACGACATATAACTATCTTTTCAAAAAAAACTATACATTTGGATGTTTAATAATAATTGAAATTCTAAATTACAAAAATTGAAGGCATAATGAAAAGAACATCTGCTTGGACATTAATGTTGTAAAAAATGTAGTAGCCAAGAATAGGGCCCGGAAATTAAAATCAAAATTCTCATGTTGTATAATGGACGACGAAACGTATGTGTTGTCAGAATTTTCGCAGTTTCTAGGTCCAAATTTTTATATTGCTAATGCTCAAGGATTCAACATTTCAACAGATAACTTTAGGACCCAAAAACAGACAAAAATTTTTTTTAAACGTTTGTTATGACAATCTTTATGGCAAAACAAGAAAGACTTTTATTTAGAACCGCAATATAAATACTGAAATATACATAAACATGTTTAGCAAAAAAAGTTTATTTTTTATTTTTTTAAGAGAGCCCAATGTGGCTACACAATTTGGCATCATGTCACTACAGCACTAAAGTTCTAGTGTGGTACCAAAACGATAGCATAGGTATTGTACAAAAAAATTCCGGTATTAAGACAGTATTATTGGGCTCTTGTGAAAAGTTAATTAAAAACACAAAAAGGTGTTCCAAAATATCGAACATTTTAAAAGAAATTCATTCATTATCGATTATTTATATATTTTTGCGAAATGTCTTTAATGGGATTGACATTTCGCTGCTCCAATCTATACCTGTCAGAATATATGAAATAAAACTAGACACCTGCCTAAACTTAACAGTAGAAATTCCGTTATTTCAATTCAAAGATAAAAATAAGCTCATGAAATCTGCAATAGCCTAATTTCTTTCCTTATGTACAGAATTAAATATTCCTCTTACATATCTCGGCAATTTTTCAGAATAAAAACCCTTTAAAAAACAACAGTACCTAATCACAAAGTAACATACCAGCCTACACAGTAGTTAACAATGAACAATGATTTGATTTTACTGCGAAGTCTTGTGCTATATATCAAACAATCCTTATAATATGAGCAGATAAAAAGAAAACCATAATATTCAAAGACAGCCTTTCAATACTAAAAAGCCATAAGTAACCTTTAAATTGAACACAATAATTCAAATTAGGGAAGCTCTATCTGACACCGAAAATATTATAATAATTGCACAGGATACCAAGTCACATCGGTATCAATATTACGAAAAATATTACTTGATAGCATCTATAACACTTGAAAAATTGTTATTCGTCAACACATTAAGAACATTATTGGAGGAACATTTAAACATAAATCAATCAATCAATCAATCATTATTCTATTATAATTGTGGGTTTATAACCCTCCTTTCTACCCAACAGACACTGATAGATTCAAAATTAAAACATTTTCAAAACAACGGACAATGGTCACACCATTTTTCACACTATTGAATTTTAAAAAGGAATAACGTCCTATTTGTAGTCGATTTAATTGCACCCTAACAATAAAGCATATCTTAGCGGAATGTTAATAATGGTTCCGCCTTTGACCTTTTAAAGGAACCATCAATCGAAAACATTAATTTTATAGTATAATATTATGAGCTTTGTATAATTGGCTCATAATATTATACTATTGTATGTTATTTTATATGTAAATATGTAAGGACTGCGCACGAAAATAAAAACGTGCATGATCTTGAGCTTATAACTTTTGATGTGGCAAACGAACAGTAGTTCTGTTAACTGGATTACAATTGTCATTCTGCACACTAGCAGGGTGCTAAATTTCTTGGCAATAACAAAACTAGTTTTTCCTAAAATGGAAATTGAACAAAAAAATATCAAAAAACATAATTCAAATTTGTTATAAAATCTTATATAGGTCTTATAAAACAATTGCTGGGAAAGCAGTCGTGTTACAAAATACAGTTTCTTGGCTCATAATATTATACAAAGAAATAATGATAATTGAATGGAAACCTGCTAGTGGAAGAAAAATGGTATCTTCAGACAGTGCGACACAGTCAATCTAGAAAGGATTTTGAGAAAAAATTCCTCATCTCTGGTTGAAAAGTGTCATAAAAAATTAATAACTTTAAATCTTTATTAGAAAATTTTGAAAGGAATCTTTCCTGAAGACATATATAGTATGAAAAAAAATCGTTTTAGAAACGCAATCAAGAATTTGGAGGAAAAAAGTAACGTAAACGTACTTCAGGTGAATTTCTTTCATAGACAATGAAACATTCGTACAGACTGATGTCTTTCAACTTCCTTACCAGGAAATCTATGTTGCAAATGGCAGAAAAGTGTAGTGTACATTGTTAATGTTTGTACCGACATTAAATTATCCGCAATTCCTTGAAATAGGAAGATATTATACTCCAGTGAAAAATAATTTAAAGCACATTAAAGCATTGATAGGCACAAAGAAAGGATATACAAATCGATTGGTAGATCTGTACAAAACTGAAAATAAAATTTTTTATTTTCTTAAAATCTTTGTGTTGCGATTTATCTACTTATTTTGAATTTTTACGTTGCTGACATTTATGTTGTGCACGTGAAAAGAGCGAATACTTTCTGCCCCTGAGTGCTATGGGTGCCTACTAGGGTATTCAATTAATCGGGGTTTCAGATTATTCGGTTTATTTGACAAATAATTATTC
>MINK01016459.1:0-10704 GCA_001735545.1 Phormia regina
TGTATGTGTCCTATTGCTTAATACATACATACATACATACATACATACATACATACATACATACATACATACATACATACATACATACATACATACATACATACATACATACATACATACATGACAATTGTTATTGTTGTTTCCGCAGTACGTTACAAGTACTTGCACTCTTAATGCATCTATTTTATTATTTTTGTGATACTTTATGGTTTGTGTGCTGTTGTTGCAAGTTGTTTTATATGCTGAATGTTTAATGTGTAATCGAATGTATTTGTTTATTTATTTAATTGGGCGTTTTTGTTTGTTTGTTGTTTGCTTTTGATCCGTTTGTCTTGATCATAGTTGTTGTAGAGGATATTTGTGGGATTTTCCGTAGTAGTAGTTGTTGTTGTTATTTTGTGTATTTTATTTCTGTTAAATCATCGTCGATTGATGTGAGCTATAAATTTTCATTGACTAAAAGCGTAATGAAAAAATCATGTGGAAAAAGTTCAATAACAAAGGAATTAGAAAAAAATATATTAAAATTTAAGAAAAAAAAAACTGGAGTAATTTATTTTAGCACTAGAAATTCTATATTTTTGCTCAAGTCATTCTCTAGTCCATAACGTTTAATGTAAACTCATCTTAAGTGATTCTCAAAGTTATAAATAAACATTGTAAAAATTTTCGCACGCAACATGATAAAGAAAATAGTTGCAACATTGTAGTTTGAATAACACAAAGTTTTTAGATATGTATGTAAATGTTATGTGGCTAATAGATTTTTAGAATAAAATTAACTTATGCAGAGAAAATAATAAGAACAAAAATTTTTAAAGCTAAAGATTTGAATATTTTTGTATAAAATTGTAATTAAGAGGAAATACAGTAGAGTTCCTGAAACATGAACTAATTTTTACCAATTTTGTTCACGTTTTCGATTGGTAAACATAAATAGAACTTTTTTTTTGGTTTATAAGCAAAACAGTATATAATCTACTAGGATTAGAACAAAAAAATTAAAAGAAAAAAATTGTTTTGTTTTATTTGCGTGTTACAATAGTCTATGTAAAATAATTTGTTTTCTTTTCTGAGTCGTTCAAGCATTCGAGTGCTCACGTTTTCGCGAGTGTACTGTATATCTGAAAAGCAGACAATTTATCGATATTTTTTAGTAAAAATTACACATATCGATAGTTTTCTATAAAGTGTAATTCACAAAAAGAGAAATGACAATGTGTCCATAACTTTTTGCAAAGTGAAAATTAATCAACAATTTAGTTCAAATAAAATTTATCGATAATTTTCTATAAAGGGAACATTTTCTATTAAGAAAAAATCGAAACTTTTCTATTCTTTAAAGAGAAAATGTATTATATTCTTTAAAGAAAAAATTTATCATCTCTTTAAAGAAAATGCTGAATGAAAATTAATCAAAAATTTTCTGTAAATAGAAAATTTATCAACAATTCTCTTGAAATAAAAAATCATCAAAAATTTTCTATACAGAAAAAATTTATCAAAAATTCTCTAAAAAGAAACATTTTATCTATCATTTTCTCTTATCAGAAAAATTTTCGATATCTGAAGCGAAAATTTGTCGAAAATTGTCTCAAAAAACTTTTAATAAAGAGAAAATTTTTCATAAGCAATTTTTATAAGGAGAAAAATAGGTTCTTCATTCTCAATCAATCATTAAATTCTTAATAAAACTTAAAAACGATTTATTGGAAAATTTAAATTTCTAAATAGAAATGTAGTTTTTCAAGTTTGTAGGACACAGTATTTTTTATTATTATTATTTCATCTTTCAACGATTTCACCAATAAACGTTGTACGATGTTTAGAATGGCATGTTTATCAAGTCAATCGATTTAATTATTTTTACCATTTAATCAATCAAATTGTATTCATCATCATTTAAAATTTTGCGAAAAAAAAAAACGAATAAAATCTATAGATACATGCAACAAATTAAAAGTCATGTATGTTCATTGACCAGTTAAAGTTAGAACATGTTCTTTAAATAATTTCCACACACTCAAACGTAAATGCTAAAAATACTTAAAAAAAAGAAAAACATTTAAAATTTCATTTAACTTCCCATTAAATATAAAAATATCGATGTTTAAATGAATGGAAACAATTATTATTGAAATTCAAACTAAACCACAGCGGCATCAGCAACATTCAGAAATATATTTACTTCATCATCATCATCACCACCTTAAAAACAAGAGTCAAACGACAGACGCACTAAGGCAGATATGCATAGATAGACTCCTCACTCCTTTTATAAACTGCATGTCTGTTTGTTATATGCATGATGATGATCATGATGATTTGCATGAGCCATAGAGTCCAAATAGATTTTGGCATGTTATTTTTATAGTCTTTAGCTTATATCATCTCGTCTAGAATTTTTCTTCTCTGTTTTTTTATTTATTTATTTTTGCTAAATTCAAACATTTCGACATGCTAAAGAAGTACCAAGTACTTCTTCTCTAGACACTCAAGTATTCACTTGAATACTCAGCCAGTACTAGCCAGCCAGCCATCCATCCATCCAAAAATTTTATAGAAATTTAATTTAAACGAGTACAAATGTAAAGCACAGTGCTTTGGATATACAAAATAAAAAATAACCTTCCGAATAGAAATATTCGTTAATATTCTTCCTTTTTGAAAACATTTGTTCCATCTGTCCCATTGTGCATCTTAGATGTGTGTATGTATGTGAAAGAGTGTGTGTGCGAGTGTCGCACTACAATCTGTTTGAATGTTTAAATGAATGTATATTTCCTTGTCCTCAACAATAGCAATGACAACAACAACAACTCTTACTACAAAAGCACCAACAACAGCAATAACAAATACGCTAAAGAAACGTAACTAAATTATAAGAACTCTTCTTAATTTTTTTTAATTTGATTTTTTTTTATTTTTCTTTCATTTGATTTCGTAAATGATGTGTCTCTGCTTAGCAAATGAATGCATGTTAAAAAATACATAATTTTTTTTCCACAACGATGCACACAAAAGTAGCACAACTTCTTTTTTGGTATTAAGTCAAATATTTACAAATCTTCTTTAGGAACTCTTCATATATTTATTTTCTAATCTATTTTAATATAACAAAAATCTATTAAATTAACTACCAACTTATTATGAACTGCTATTTTTCTCCCCCCTCCTGTTCATATTTATGCATATGTTGTAAGCAAATAAAAACGAAGATGTATCTTTAAATTTTATTTGTACATATTTTTTATTTTGCCTTACATTTTTCGTTTATTCTTTCTATATTAAGATGCCTTAAAGACAAATGGACAGTCACAAAATTGGACATTTAGTCAGTCATTTAGTTTAGTCAAGCGTTTAAGTAAGTTTTCTAAAATAAATTTAAAGGAATATGAGAAAAACAATAACAACTGCCTAAAGGTATTACATTCAGTTACAACAGTAAATACGAGTGTTGCAGTCGAAATGTATTTTTTCTTTTTAGTTTAGTTTAGTTTCTGCCTTTTGGGGGTTTTGAAAATAAAAAATAAAGCTTAATGTTGTTGTTGCAAACAATAGCACTATTTCATATTTGTTTAAAGCAGGAAAGTAAAAGAATGACAATTTGGGACTTAGTCTAAACTAAAGGTAGGACTATAACTATAGGCTAGAGTCTAGACAAAAATATAGGCTAGAGTCCATACCAAACTGTAGGCTATACTGTAGGCAAGACTATAGACTAAACTTAAAGCAAAATTATAGACTAAACTTAACTATAGACTAGACATAACGAAAATATGTCTCTTAAGCTGTTGCCATAAATATAAAATGGACTGTAGATTTAACTATAGACTAGACTATGGACTTAACTATAAAAGCCTATATTTCAAGTTCGTTTAAAACACTAAACTAAATGCCTGACTATAGACTTAACTATAGGCTATACTAAACACTATACTATCTAAAGTATAATATCTTGTTAAAAATTTTCAAAAAAAATGTAGTCGAGAATGTGAACATACATATCACATTAGCAATGCTCTATAAAGATCACAATAATGTATTTAAATGAAAATAACAGTTATTTTTCTTCTCTGGTTTAAATATGTCTTTCCATTTTTAAAAAGATTCACTGCCTTATTCATAATAAAATTTTCAAATTTATAAAAGCTTTATAAACAAAATTTTCATACAAATTTAACTTATAAAGTGTTTATAAATTTTAAAATTTTGTTATGAATAAGGCCGTCAGGCTTTAATTAGAATTTTCTTCGTAAAATTTTTATTAAAAAATTTTGTGTTTAAGAATTCTTTTCAATTTATCCCAGCGACCCTCCCAAAAACGTCTTTACCGACCCCTTGTAGGTCGCGGACCCCTATTTGAGAACCGTTGGGATAGACTGAACTGTAAACTACAGACTAAACTATAGTCCAAAATATAGGCTATATTATAGACTAAATTAGAGGCATGACTATAATGCAATACAACTAGACTATAGGCTAGACTATATACCAATTTATAGATTAATTATAGACTGAACTAAAGTCTGAACTGTAGAAAAATATATAGACAAAATCATAAACTAAACTATTGACTTAATTATATACTAAATTATAGGTAAAACAATATATTAAAGACTGTAGACATAAATATAAAATGTGGACTTAACTATAGACTAGATTATGGACTTAACTATATAAGTCTATATTTCATGTTCGTTTAAAAGATTGAACTCCTTTAAAAACATCCTATGTTCACCATGCCCCTTTTACATGCAATATCAATGTGTATCTTAAGCTTTTACAAGCATTTCTGTTGAAAGTTTTATTTTTTTCTTATAAAAAGTATCAAAAAATATATTTGAAAACACGTAATAATAAGAATATCAGATTCAGGCACACAATAAGATATCTGTTTGGAATTTCCCCATATTTGTATAAACCTCAGTTTTATAGTCTTTCAAATACTTTCATAATCTTAAAAAAAAGAAAAGAAAGAGTAAAGAAAAAAATATAAAGGTGCCAACATGCAAATTATTAAAAAAAGAAAAATATATTTTTTTGGTTTACGGAGGCTCTTTTAATAAAGAACTGTTAACGACCTGTTTCATATTGCTGCCTCTGCTGCCGATTTCTTTGATTATGTTCTTGTTGTTGCAGTAAAATTAAATGCCGTTATTTTATTTCAATTTCGGAGACATCAATCATTGTTATTGCACACTTTGGGGTGCAACAACAGATTTAAAAGTGATTTTTGTGTTTGTAGCAAAAACGAGAGAGAGAGAGAGAAAAAACCAAACTAAATAAATTAAGAAATACGAGGTTTTAATAATTTGAAGTGGAACTTTAAATGAGGGTCATTATTTCCATTAAAGTCGTATGTATATTTGTATTGTATTTTTGAGGATCTTTTGAAAGTTAAATTTTGTGAAGTATTAATGTGAATTATTTCTTTGATTTACTATAATTAAAAGAGTTTATTTTTCAAATTTTAACTTAGGTGAGTAGGCCCTTTTTCCTTATCAAGCACTTTATAGAAATAAAATTTTCTTTAAAATTGGATTCAAGTTATGGAAGTTACGATATTTTTTAAACATTTACATACTCAAGAAAAATTTTTAATAATTTTTAATCTAACAATAAACTAGAATATTAGATCAATGTACGAATAAATTTTTAGAAAACATATCACCGTAACTATTACAAGGGTTTTTTTTATCAACCTATCCAAAAAACCAACAAAGTCATTCTCTATCTATCGCCAACAATGGACAACAATTTTGTCAACATAATGTAGTGAAGTAGTTGTCTGGCTACCACTAGTTGTTATCCTTTTTATCTTACTTTCTTGTTAACTATGGTGCTTTTAATTTTACCAATGACAAGCTTCTCTAATGAACCTAATTTTCAAAAATAAAATCTGTATTTTTTTGTTATTGTTGCTGTTGATATTTCTATGGATTATAAACAAAATGTGTGTGTGAGTGTGTGTGTGTATGTATGAGTGCTGAAGCAACGCAACAAATATGCATGAGTATATGAATAATAACCATTGCACAGTGGGGCCCAACCGTAATTTTTTCTAAATAATTCTATTAATTCTAATGGCATAGCTTAGGAGTGTATCATGTTAAGCTTGGGATAAGGATCTAAAACTAAAGGTAAGGAATTTCAAAATAGGGTATACAATTTTTAATCGCTTGCTAAAGATTTCCAAAACTGCTTAAACTTTAAAATAGTGTAGTTTTGCTTTCATAAAAAATATTGTATTCTATATAACGAAGATTCTTTGCATATAATTAAATTTTTCTTTTTTGAAAAAACTATAAATATTTCATTGTTACGTATTTTTCTAAAAATACCGAAAATCCCCAAAATGACATTTTTTTTTATTTTCAACTATAATTTTTTTTCGAATATCCAACAGATTTTGCTTGAAAACTTTTAACAAAACAAAGTTTTGCAGATTTGTTCAATTTCAATTTTTAAATTCCATATTGCTTATTTTAATGATCTTCTATATTCCATAGATAATTTAGTTGCCTAAAAAGCCAGAGAAAAAACTAGTGAAAATGGTTGGAAATACTGTAATATTAATGATAAAATATGAATCTGGAACTTCCAAAAATTGAGATACATAAAATTTTAAAAGCAAATAACTATAAGAGATAAATAGCAAATATAAGCATGGTCTAATCGAGTTTTACACAAATTTATGAAAGCATTAGAAATCGGACGAAAAAAAAAATTTGCCAACCTATTAGGGTATCCTAGTTTGAGCCCCTTTGTCTCCACCCCTCAGAAGTCTGTAAGGTCCCTCTTTAAAACTTAGTATTATTCGCTTTGCTACGCCTATAACAAATTTTATACAAATCCAACTAGCCGATTAGAAACTATAGATTTATTTCCACAAATTTTCGATTCTGCCCCAATGTGCATATGTTTAACTTTGAAAGTGTGCTTTATATATTACGTTTAAGATGTGGCACAAACCAAACTGCAACACAATTTATATTGTTATTGTTCAATTTAATGTAGTTGTTGTTTTAAGTGAATCGCTAGTAAGAGGCGCGTATTAAATGATCTTCACGACCTCTTTGCAACTACAAACAGAGAATAAGTAAACGCCTTGTGCAACTAACAACAAAAAAAAGTGAAATAAAAACTTTAGTTTTTAAAATGTTTTCATTTTATTTTATTTTTCGAAAAAAGAGCTGAAATCTAAACCCATTACAAAACAATGAATATTGTTGTTTTTGTAATATTTTAACAAGAAGAGGTAGGAAAAGATTACACTCTAACCAACACTAAATAAAAACGTTTAAAAGAAATAACTAAATTTTAAATTTTACTTAAAAAAAAATGAAAACAATAAGAAATGATATCGTAAACAAGTGACCATATTACTATAGACCAAATTACATACATTTTTAGAAGTTTATACACCATAACATGACATATGTATATGTATGTATGCATGTATGTACGGTGACAGTGATGGGCAAAAGTATGTTTTAATATTGTAAGTGATATTTTTCTTAAATTATACAGTTTCTTTAAATAAAAAATTGATTACGTTATACAGTAGCAAATAAATTATATAAACATATATACATAAATGAATATATAGAACAGTTTGTCTTTATATTATTATTATTGTTATTGCGATATTATCTTAAGACGAGTCTTAAAATTTTGAATATATTGATCACATTTTTTATTTTACTCTTTGGTTTTAGTTTTTAAAAGTTTTAGTCTTCAGTGTTTTTTTCATACTATTTAGATACATACGTCACACATAATACTGTATTTTGCCTTCAGGTCTATTTATATGTATATACAGTAGACAAGAGATTTGTTTCCTTTATATTAATTTCTTTTTTTCTTATAGCAGAAGTTGGATGGTACTTCTAATAATATAACCGTAAATTGACCAAACAAAATTAAGACCACTTTTTTGTGGGTTTAAACTTTAGAAAAACTAAAAGTGTATATTTCTATTTGTGTAGAAAAAAATAGAGAACTGATAATGAGCTACACATCTTAATACATAATGTGAACTGACTTCCTGTTGTCACAAGGGGATAAATTTGTTTTTTCACATTTGATAAATTTCTAATGATTATGTTAATGCTGAAATTCTATTGGGTTTTTTAAACGTAACGAAAACAATAGAAAAGGGTATAGTAGGTCAAGTTCGTCCTCCATTGCCTATGTGTACCAAAATTCGAGAAAGAGCCAATTATGGACCCATACCTGTACTAAGTATAAAATAATAATTAATACATAATATTAGGTCGATGCTAAGATTTACATGTATTTATATGGGAGCTATTGTCAATTATGGATTTATCTACATGATAAGTGAAATTTGAATTAATTTTGAAAAACCTTTCACATCTATTCGAATATGTAAAAAGATTTATGAAGATGTACAAGCGTATTATGGAGATGAACATAAATGGTACAAAAGATCCGATACTCCCAAAAGATCCGAAATAATTAATGCAATAACATCGTTAAAAATATTAAAGTGTGCTCTTGCTGTTTTCCGGAAAAGTGTTTAATACCTCAGTACCGAACTAATTCATTTTTATTTCAGTTCTAATTTAGTTCTAGTTTAGTTCTAGTTCATTTCTAGTTCAATTCTAGTTTAGTTCTGTTTCAGTTTTAATTCATTTCTACTTCAGTTATAATCTTGTTCTAGTTAAGAAATTTGTATTAATTTATAAATGGGTCTTTAATTTTTTTATAAAAAATTAATGTTTTGAAATTCAATAGGAGAGTTTGAAAATATAACACAGTGTTACAAAATGAAACAAAATTTCTGCTGCTCGGGGTCTCTCTATCAATTTGGATACACGGTATTCATTTCTATACATGTAACAGAGCCAATTGTTTTTAATTGACTAAAGTTCTGGCGATAAATAGCGATTTGTATAATTTAGGATGTTGCACAATATATTTAATTATAACTCGTAAACGATGCGTCTGAATTATTAAATAATACAAAATTCTTATTAAAATTCTCTTCAAGTCGTTTTTACATTAATTTGTTATAGGTTCAACAGTTATGGAGATATTAAGCTTAGTATTTCTTTATTTTATATGCAACAAATCTAATTTTATAATTACGATGAAGGTAGACTTGAAAATAATTTTGATTAGAATTTCTTGATATATATATATTTTTTTTTAAATAAAATCATACAAGTAGGTTTTGAGATATGCTTCAATATAATTAATTCGAAAGAACTAGAGAAATCAATTATCAATCAAATAAACTTATTATGAGATTAACAATAATATAAAGGTTTTCGTCCTAATGAAGGACTCTATTGAATGATTACATGTAACTAATAATATGAGTATAGATTGAAATAAAAACGTTTCGCACATTTCTCCCCATTTAATTAACTACTTTACTATTGTAAAAATCGCACAACGAAAATAAATTGTATACAAAATAATTTTTAAGTATTTCTATACATGTAACAGGGAACGATGACCACAACAACTAAACCTACTTACTATGATTAGGAGGACAACGACTATATTTGAAGGAAAAAAAAAAAATAAATAAATAAAATAAAAAGCTTATTTGGTAGTAGCAAGTAATAGTGTTTATTGTGTTGTTTATGCGTTTTGTTGTTGTTGGTTTTTGTGCAGAAAACATACGTGCAACATTTATTTTTAAAAGTTTAGAGTCTTGTTTTTATGAGTATGTTGTTGCATATGTTGCACATTAGTTTTCTTATCTGTAATGTTGTTGTCGTTGTTAAATATTGTTGTTGGAGGATTTGTTATTATTATATTTTGCTTTTGTAGTAGTTGTTGTTGTAGTTATTGTTGTTGTTGCTGCTAATGTCTAGTTAATGTGTGTGTGTGCTTTTTTGTAATGTTTAGTGTTGTTGTTATGTGTTGTCGTTGTGAAAGTGTTAAAAATTGAGCGGAAATTAAAGAAATACAATTTTCAAATTGATAATAAACTACAATAATGATTTTTCTTTCGTTCGTTTAATGTTTTTTTTTTCGTTTTGTTTTTTGTTTTCAAAACTGTCTAAAAAGACATAAATTTAAACTTTACTTAAATAATCTCGTTAAAATTAGTTGTTGAAAATTAAACAGCATGTGTTTGAGAGGAGCACCAACAAAAATAGCAGTCAAATAGCAGAAGACAAATTTTAGCATTTTTTTAATTTGAAAATAAAATAGAGGCAGGGTTAGGAATTTAATTTAAACATCATAGGTTTTGTATCGGAGATGGAGGAAAGTAAACTGAGATATATATAGATAAATCAGTATATAGAAATACATATTTTTTTCTAAGTTTGGAACTATATTTTTATTCCTTTTCGAGTTTATGAAACAACATTTTCACAAAGTTGTTTGAAATTTCTCTTCTGAAACTAAGAAATAAATCGATTCAATCATAACTAAGATATCGACCAAAACACAGTTTTGATTGCATGAAGCCTTTGCTAAACGGATCTATATAACAATATATATTATTGTTATATAGATCCGTTATAAACATTTTTATAACGGTTCTATGTTGCGGAAAATAAAATGTTTCAAATGAATAAATCATTTTGTTGTACAAATTTATTTTGTTACTTGATTTGTTCATAAATTTTCTTTATTATATTGTAATTACGTTTTTCCTTACCCAATATATATATATATATATATATATATATATATATATATATATATATTCCA
>MINK01016477.1:0-13200 GCA_001735545.1 Phormia regina
TATATATATATATATATATATATTTTAATTTATTGTTTATTAAAAACACTATTTTGTAATTTATCTATATTAGTGTTTGGAGATTGGAAAATGTTATTATGAAAATCCATATTTTCCTGTCATCAAAAAAATAGGTGCGTTCGCAAAAATTTTGTGAATTAAAAAATTTTCTTGTATTATAGCGTTATTATTAGAAATTATTGAATTTTTTCTTACTAATAGAGTTGTAATGATCTGAATTAATTGCGTTAAATTTACTTAACCATTTAAAAGAGAATTTCAATCATAGGTATAACTAATTTATTCATAAATTTTCAGATTATGTTATAAGACGCAAAGGTTTTGGTCATTATAAAGCCTAAACCTCTACAAAGAAAGAAAAATGAGAAAGGTTTCCGATTTATGGGAAATAATAATAAATAATAACAAACTTCGGTAGCAAAGAAGTTAATTTGGATTAATTAAATAAATATAAATTGAATTGTTTTCTTATGTTGTTTCTATAAAACACAACATAATTGTGGCGACGCGGATTTTCGCATAAAAAAGGAAAAATTTGCAAGACATTTCAATAGTAATTTAAAAAATAAAAAAAAAAAAATAATAAATAATTTTCAAAAAAAAAAATAATAATAATAATAATAATAATAATAATTAAAAAAAAAGCTGTGACAAATATTCAAGATAACGGACAAAAGCCTTGAACCATTAACAAAGCTTTTGCAAAATCAAGATACAATACTTCAACAGCTTTTGAAGCAAAACGAGGATAGAAACATAACCTCAAATACGGCATTTGATCTCTCAACGCAAATCACTGAATTTTGTTACGAATGAGATTCAGGAGTTTATTTTGAATCATGTAACAACAGATATGAGCAGCTTTTTAAAGAAAATGCAAAAAATTTGATGACTCCACCAAAGTGAGACTTCTTCTGCATAAAAATGCATATGTCAAATTATGAAAAGTACTCCAACATTATTATGCCAAAAATGACAAATGATTATAGTTTAGAAGAAACTGTTAAAAACTAACAGACTTATTTGGACCAAAAAAATCATTGTTTAATCGCCTGTGCAATTGTCTTCAGCTGCAGAAACGTGACGCAGAAGATTTTACTAGGTCATCACGCGAAAAAGAAATTCGCACACGTCTTTTGTCAAAACTAAACGACGGCACACTCAAGGGAATTGACAAACTTATAGCCGAGTGTCAAATGCTCATAAATCAGTCAGATGCTAGTTTAGTTGAGAAAGACAGCACATCAAAGACTGCTGTAAATTCTGTAAAACAGTCCCGTTTCAAAAATCATCCAATAAGCTTACATCATCAAGCACTCCACGTACAACATATTGGGCATGTGGCGGAATGCATTATATGAGAAATTGTCAATACAAAAATCACAAGTGTAGGCAATGCGCACGAATTGGACACAAGGAAAATGAAATTTTTGTTAATAGTGTAAGTGATATGCAAACAAAACGCAAATTACATTGCGCATAAATGGTATTGCATTGCAGATCGACTGCGGCTCAAGTATTACAATCATATCGAAGTCGATTTGGGAGCATATTGGCAAGCCTAAATTAGCAAAGCCCACATCCACAGCACATAACGCTGACAAGCGTCGTCTTAACATGTACGTATCATACTTGTTCTCAAAACGTTGTTAAAACTGGAATATGTTATGTCGCTGATGACATAAATCTTCTATGAATAGATTTCATTTTAATCTGTGGGACATTCCTCAGAACAGAAGGTCACATATAAAAAAAAACGCAGGAACTTTAGGACTTTGTACCAAAACAAAAGTTAAGCTTCATCTTAAGCAAAATGTTAAACCCGTTTTCAGGCCAAAACGACCAGTCGCTTATGCAGTTTTGCCCCTAGTAGACGAAGACTTGCAGAGACTGCAAAGTTTAGGAATTATTTCCCCCGTTGAATATTCTGACTGGGCGGCACACCACCTTGTATAAAATCAGCTCCGGGAGCATTTCAACAAATAATGTCATCCATGATATTGACGGAGTTGTTGCATACATGGACGACATAACTGTGTCAGGCACTAACGAAGCAAGACACAATGCAATTTTAACTCGTGTTCTAGAAAGAATAACAGATTTTGGATTTACACTTAAAATAGAAAAATGTAAATTTATCATGCAGACTGTAAGATATCTTGCAAAAGTCATAGGCAAGGACGGACTTCGCCCTAACCCTGGCAAAGTCGAAGCCATAACTAACATTTCACCGCCATCTAAGCCGTCAACTCTACGGACGCATCATATACAGGCATTGATGCATGTATATGCCACAGGTATGATAACAAGTCTATTAAAGCTATCAGTCATGCATCGGGATCGTTGACGAAATCCGAGCAAGGCTATAGTCAAATAGAAAAAGGAGCGCTTGCTTTAGTATTCGCTGTTATCAAGTTTCACAGATACGCGGAAAACACCAAATGGTCCATGGGAACGCATACACATAGACTACGCCGGTCTAATGGAAGGTACATATTTCCTTGTAGATATAGACGCTTAATCAAAATGGCCAGAAATTCTTGCAACAACCTTAACAACACCTAGCAAAACCATTCGAATGGTAGAAACCGTGTTCGCTAGATTTGGTACTCCTCAAACCTGTTTCGGATAACGGTTTTGTAAACAAAATGGTACCAACCACTTTTGAACAACACCAGGCAGTCTAAAAGGTTTGTCGATACGTTGAAAAGATCTCTTCAGAAAAATCAAGGGGAAGGAGGCTTCAAGTGTTCCTATCTACCTACCGTAGTACACAAAATCTCAATGCACCTATGCAAAAATCTAAAGCAGAAATAATGCTAGGATGGAAAATAAAGACGCCACTAGAGCTGTTTAAGCCAAAGTTCAACACAGCAACGAGTATGACGAACGCCAACAAATCAAAAATAAACAATTCAACGAGTGTTATATAGCAAAGCATCGTCAATTTCTAGTCGGAGACACGTTGATGCAAAGGTTTATCACAAAAATAAGTTTATATGGTCAACAGGTTCAGTTAAAAAACAAATAGGAAAGGTAATGTACAAGATTCAAATAGGACTGTCAGACGTCATGCAAATCAAATGCGATTGCGTTCAAAGCAATTGCCTCTTGAATAAGCTGATATAGAATTACCATTGGATATCATTTGCCACGAACCGAACAACGGCAACCTAGGCAACTGAATATACCCTTGCCAGTTCATAATGACTAAGAGAGCGAATGAAATACGCCAACGCCAATTCGCAAGAGAGCAAAGACAACCCCAGCGGTTCAGGGACATAAACCTCTTCATATCTGTAAGAGGGGGAGTCAAGCACACGTTCAGAACGAAAGATAGGGAAACAGTAATAGATATAACGCTAGCAAACCGGTGATGTTAAACATGGACTACTCCTTTTCGGATCATAGCATGATATCCTTCAGTTTAGATCTTGTAGGATCGAAAGGAAAGCCCTATAGGAACTCTAGGAAGATGGATTGGAAGTCTTTTAGTGAGTTAATGAGTAGGGAATTAAGGGAAACTGATAGCTGTAAGAATTCGGCTGAGGATATCGAGGCAGTAGTGAATAACTTCACGAATGTAATCAGGAATAGTTTTGAGCTCAGCTGTGCGTTAGTATATCCGCAGCTAAGATGGTGGACTATGGAACTTAGGGAACAGAGGTCTACAGTTAGAAGGTTGTTTAATAGTGAAAAGCTATCAGGATACAAAAGTGATTGGGACAGCTATAGGAATATTGAGTCTGGGCCGCGATCTGGTAGTGTCAATGAAAACTTACATTTATCCGACTCGGATGAGAGGGTTAACGGTGCAATTAGAGAGACGGTTAATAGTAACAAAGTAACATGGGCGGTGAGTACATTTGAGCCATATTAATCACGGGTCCAAATGGAATCTTCCGGCTATGTTGCAGAATGTCAATAACAAGGTCATCTCGCTACTTGTGGATATATTTACGGAGTGCCTTAGGTTAGGATACATTCCCAGGGGTGAAGAGAGGTTAGAAGCATCTTCATACCTGAAATACAAGTCTTCAGACTTGAAATACAAGGATTACAGGCCAATCAGCATATCGTCTTACTAAAGACAATGAAGAGACCGATTGATCTGAATCTTATGAATAGATTGGGGACACACTTAATCTGTGACGCTCAGCACGCCTACCTGAAGGGTAAGTCTGTAGAGACTGCTTTACATGATGTAGTGAGTTACATAGAGCGAGGATTGTTGCATAGGGAATATGCCATGGCAGCTTTCCTCGACATTGAAGGGTTTTTTAATAGTATTAGAATTGGGAGACATTTGTGTGAGGAAGCTTGGACCTTTAATAATATTAGAATTGATCAAGAAGGCACTTGTTTCAATCAACGCAACTGAATTCCTAATTGAGTGGATAACTCTAATTCTGAGCGATAGAGTTATCAACTCGAAGATGGGAGACACTTGTGTGAGGAAGCTTGTGACAAGGGGCACACCGCAAGGAGGGGTCCCTTTCTCCGTTATTATGGCTCTTGGCCGTGAACGTCATCTTCAGATAACGTTTCCGTGACGGAAAATTGTAGTCTACGTAGATGACATGGTTATACTGGTCTCTGGTAAATTTCTACCTACGATCAGCGAGGTCGTGCAATCAGGTCTACGGGAATTGTCTCTTTGGGCTGATAGTAAAGGATTAGAACTTAACCCAGTGAAGACCTAGTTAGTCTTGTTCACCAGGAGATATAAGGTTGAGCATTTTAGCTTACAAGTATTAAATAGTTTGGAGGTTGAATTGTCAAGTGAAGCCAAATACCTGGGTGTTTTCCTGGACAGAAAATTGTCTTGGAGGAGAAATACTCAGGAGAGGGTCAAAAAGGGACTTAATGCCTATTACACCTGCTGGAATTGGCGACATAGACCGTTAGTGGTATCTTGGATATACACTTCGGTTGTAAGACCGATTCTTACTAATGGCTCTTCAATATGGTTGAAGGTTTTATGTTAAATAACCTACAGAAACCTTTTATCTAAAGTTCAAATGTGTGCTTCAACTGGCATCGCTGGCTCTGTGAGAATTACACCTCAGGCAACACTGGACATCATTCTCCACTTACTTCCAATTGAGGAGTTCGAAAAACGAAAATTTGCTAAAAGCAGTACGACCATGAGCTGCACGAGCAAGTGCTTAAAAAGCCACACGAACATAGACCAAAATGTACGTAAATATTTATATATGTATGCATATATATCTAACACTGCCCCGTTTTTTATGTTTTTTTTAGCTCGTTCGGCTAATAGCTTTTGTTCGTGTTGCTTTTAGCACATGTTTGTGCATCCACTAGCTTCTGTCGTTTTTTATCAGCACCAATTGTGTTCTCAGTAGTCAGCTAGAGCACTTGATATGATGACTTTTCAAAAATTAAACTTTTTAATTTTTTTCTTTTGGAAGATAACGAGAAATTTTCTGGGTTACTGCTTTTTGTGTAGCTATTTATTTTTGCTGCTAGTTGCTTAAAAACCATGTGGCAGAAAATTATAATAATTAAAAAAGATGAATGTATTTTTTGTACAAAATTAAAAGCATGACTGGGGCTGTTGCTAGAAAATTTTAAATTTGTAGAAGAAATAGCTAAAGTCAATCCAAAAATGCTTTAGCAAATCACTGCTTTTAAACACTGATTAAAACACGAAATTTTAGTTTTTTATGAGCAATATTTTCTGTTTGCTGCTAAAAATTGCAAAGACGATTGACGTTGTTACAAGAAATTAGAAGTTTTATATACGAAATATTTTTAGTTGCCGTGTGTAGCAAAAATTGCACAGTTGTAAGTAGAAAAACTGTACGTCTTTCAGTCGCGGAATATAATGAGTTTTCTTAAATCTTTTGTTATATTTTCTTTGTTTAAACATGATTTTTTATATATTTCGAACATTTTTCAAAATATATTAGTTTTTAACTTTCCATAGGTCCTTCCTATTACTATTGAAGATAACACGTAATAAACTCATTAAGGACAAGGGGGTAAATTTCATGCAATTAGTTTCAAAAAGCACGAAAGTATTATATAAATAAAAAAAATGGAAGATATGATTTTTAAATATTTATTTATTTTTTCATTAACAGTAATATAATAAGAATCCAAAGGCCAACTAAATTTATATTACAAAGTAATAATCTTGAATAATTATATACAGAAAAAATAAACGATATTTACAATGAGATATAAATTAAACCCAATACATATCCTAGCTTATATAGATTCCTATACCAGAATAAGAAGGTATTTACAAAAAATATAAAAAGTTAAAACAAATTGATTCCAATATAAGCCACAGATATAAAAGAAAAAAATAAATTCTCTAAATAAAAGAAGAAACAAAAGTTATTTTTCTTCTAAATGAATTAATGAAATTAAGGTTATCTGATATGTGAGTATGATACTTCAGTAAGGAAAGATATAAGTTTTAAACGAAAAACATTATTCGAGCGAGAAAATAGACGAAGTTCCAAATGCAAATAGTTCCAAATCCGTGCAATTCTTAACGTCCTTGATACAAGGACGAATATTGATTTTATATTATTCTTTTCCTTTAAAATATGGAATTTTAATAAAAATAATTAGAAATTATTATATTTATTAGGCATTATTTTTTGTATCAAAAATTTTTTGTATTTAAAAAAATGTCAGAAAAAGTTAACTTAGAACCGCGTTAATATACAACCAATTTGAAATCGGGGATGGTGTGTAAAATTGTTTTGCTCGGATTTTTTTAAAGTGTAGCGGTTGTTTGAGAAAATTTTATATATCGGTTCAGAAAGATAAAATATGATCAGCAAAATTTAAAAGGTTACAAATTTTATTTTAATTGGATGTTTTTATTTTTAGTTTTCTAAAACATTTAGCTTAAAACAATTATTAACAATTTTTATATTGTTTTGAATGTAAATTTATTTAGTTTAAAACAATTCTTAAAATTTTGCATTTACTTGAATTGGAAAAACGAATAAATGTACTTTTATATAATAAATACTAGGTCTGGTGTAGAGGATATGATGGTGATGGTTTGAATATAATTTGTAATATGGCAGAAAATTAAAAGTAGAGAAACATTTTTACACAAAATATAACTAAAACATAATTACGAGATCACTAAAAAACAAATAAAATTCATTTATCTTAAAAACTGTATACATTTGTATAATTTTAAATGATCATTCTAATACCTTCTCAATATTGCACATAATTGAACAATGAATTATAAAACATTCTAAAATATAATAAATCTCCGATACTTAAAAATATTATTAGGGGTAGGCATGAAAACGCCACTCTTTCTAACCTATTGGTAATTACCTTTAAATGCGTATTTATGTTATTATATAAAATTTTGTTCAAATTAACTATTTATTTAACTATCAGTGAATATATTAAATATAGAGAAACGATACTATCAAAGCAAAAGACACAAATATTTGTATTTGAGTTTATAACTGGTAATAATGTTCATATTTATGGATTAGTCTTTATGGATTATGGATTATACTTTATGTAACAATATCATGATATTTTGAATGAGGCTATTAGGGGGTCACGTGTTTCGCTTATAAAATGGGTTTTATGCGCATTAAATATGATGTAAAAAGCGTAAAATATCCTCTATAATAACAGGAAAATATGCACTTAAGAAACAAAGATTTTGTATAATTGTTTACGATATCTTAACGGACAACATTTTCGAAATTCGAGTTTTATCGCAAACACCATCGACGTTTCAAATATTATTTCAGATTTATAGCGAAAGCAATTTTATCGTAACTGAAATTTTTCATACATTCATTTTTCTTGTAAAGTTCAAACATGCTTCTCAATGATAAAATGGTATCCAATAGGGTAATTTTAAAATTTTATATTATTATTATTATTATTATTATTATTATTATTTTTTTTAATTTTTTCTCATTCTTTATAAAATTAAAGTTGAAAAAAATTTCATGAGAATACAAATGTCAAAACATGCTAAAAAAAACATTAAATGTGCCCCAAAAATAACAAAATATGTTATAAATTTCCAAATGCAGAAAAAAATGCCATTAAGGCCAAAATATGCACGAACAAATCTATGCCAAAATGATTTATTTGTCATGAAAGGGGTAAATATTTTATCAATGCTTTCATTCAACATCCTGGAAAAAACATGCAATTGCATATTTTGGTTTCCCTGGTTATTATAATATCAATTCCAGTTTCGTCTGTACAATAAATATGAGTTTAGAAGCTATATTTCTTTTCTACTTAGTAGTGTATTTTGTACATAAACATTGAGCTTTATTAGTTGTTTTGAAGAAATAAATTTACAAAAACCTATTTAAAGCCGTTAAAATGAAAACAGACTAAACTGCTGGTAAAATTTCGTCGAAATTAGTTCATTAACTTGTGTTAAAGTTTAAAGCAATCTTTCTAGTCATGTTGACGACAAATAGAATAATGCCAAGGTAGATTAAACACCATGTTTAGTTTATTTTAAGCAACTTGGAGGTTATTTACGTGAGATTTCGCAGATGACAACCAAACTGGAGCACAGTAGAATATTACAGATTAAATATTGATTTTATGACAAGTTTCGGTTTCTGGTAAGATAGATAGTTTAAGTTTTTTAATGAATTATCAAAATATTCTATTTATTGAAATAATGTTTTAATTAAGTTTTAGAACAAGGAATCGATGTAACTTCTACAAATATTAATGTACAACTGCATAATGTTTGTACATTCAGGAACATCAGCAGTAAAAATGTTGTATAAAAAAGTAACAGACATGAGCATTGAGAACAACCGGCAGTGATCGTAATCATTTGAGAACACGTTTTACCTAAAAAGACGATAAAAGATATAGAAATCATATCATTTTTATGATTTCTAAAGCGAAACTGATTTGTTTTTTTTTTTTTTTAATTTGAATATCAATCCATAATGCCAAGCTGAATCGAAAGACGCTGTTATGTCCACCATAACTTTAAAACATTAAAATTATTATTAACCAGTTTTCTGAAGAATAGTGATTAAAATGAAAAGTTTGTGTCAAAAGTTCAGCCTTCTGTAGTTGGGTGTAATGAATTCTTATGTTTAAAAATTGGAATGTTAAAAGATTTTCCCCTTAAAATTTATACTATTATTTTTCTTAAGTATTACAATTTTTGAAAGCAAAAACCTAACATAAATAGCCATAAATATCACATACATCTTAAAGATCAGAATGTCCAATCTTTTTGAAATTTTGAAATATTTATGGATCATTGAAATTGTTATACCTGCCGCTTGCAATTTTGGAAATAATTGAATGAAATTTGGTATGAATGGTTTTTAAATACAAAAAAGTTATTAACACTTTTTATGATCACCTATCACCATACAAAGATATTTCCGGAATAGTAGTTTAATAGATACATATGACATCGATTTTGATATAATTTTGTAATACTACATATTTAGTAACCATAAGTTACAGCATTAAATTGTAAAACAATTGGTCCACACTATACGACATTTTCCATATAAAGTACTTCCCGAAACTAATTCACATAATAATTTTAATGACAGTTTAATTTTGCACAAATAGCTTTTATTTATAAAATTATAATATTTTGTGGGCATCAGAAATGGATGCTGTGTTAGTAGTATGTATGGAAAAACAAAAATAAATTTATAATTTCCTTCTTATGTTAAATAAATAAACTTCAGAATAATGTAATTTTTGACATAGAGGTAAAAATTTTCATATTCACCAAATTAAGAAAATAAAAAAATCTTTATGCGTTGTAATATTAAAAATACAGGTATATGATGGAAACGATTTCGAAAACGAATCGATTTTAAATCGAAAAAATATGTGATGGTCTGATATTTAGGTTTATGTTATTGATAAAAATTATATTTTAATCACTTTCTTTTATATTTAATTAAATATTTTTTATATTTGCTAAAAATAATTGTTATTATTAATAGGCTTAAATTGTTATCACAATTTGTTAAACCCATTCGTTTGGAAAACAATCGGTTTTCATCACATACCTGATTAAAATATCTGTTCAAAGATACCAATCACTATCCTTGCATTATAAAAATATTCGATGCCAAGTGGCGTTTTATAAAATTTCTTTAAGTAATATATTTATTTAGTAAATTTGGAGATTTTATTGAATATATGGAATTAATTTACACGACATCTTAACTGTAAGGATACTATTAAGAAAATTATAACAAGATAGTGTAATAAATCCAATAAATTAAGTTTTGTAATAAATTATATTATTGTAAATAAAAGCCATAGATAAATCTTACCTGTAGGAGTGGAGATCGCAGTAACTGAAGCACCGGCGGTAGAAATTGATCATGAATTCCTACCAACGCTTTAGGATGCTTACTGGCTGCAGTTGTCAAAAGAATTAACGCATATTGCGCTACATGTAGATCAGAATCCGAAATAAGTGGTTGTATTTCTGCAATAGCAGTTTGCAACAATGGAGGTCCGAATATATCAAGGTCATAGTTATCAGCAAGTTTATTCAGCAAATCTAAAGAATGTAGCTTAAGAGCTCGTTGATTTTTTCGTAAGAATGTTCCCAATGCAGGCATAACATCATTCAAAATAGATGTTAAATCGATTTTTAACGGGGATGCTGCAATCATTGTTAATGCTTTAACGCAACTTAATCTGGTCACTTCATTTCTTAAACGTTCTAAAAATATTGGTAAACATGTGGGTAATTCCGATTGAAGTAAATCGCCCATATTAGCAATAATTTGACCCATGCAAGCTATTGCCCTTTCTTTTACTTCTTGATCAGCATCAGTAGCTTTGAGCTTTTGAAGAGCGGCTGAATAAACTTCGGAAGCAAATGGAGCAACCTCGATGGTGCTAATGTTGCTTGCATTACCGTCTAAAGGGCGAATAACTTTAACCAACTGCTGAAGAACGATTAAGCCTTCAGTAGCTATTTTGTAAAATGGGTCGAACACTGCTGTTACCACCAATGGTACCAAAACTGGTATATGAGAATGGAATACATGTGACGGATGACCTTGTAGCAAAGAGCATAAAAATCCTAAAGCTTCTATTTTCATATTGCTCGTAGAATTCTTATCACTTAATGAGAAACTTATTCCAGGAACAATATTATCTAAATGAGGGCCCAGTGCACCTGGTAAGGTATTAAGTAATTCTCTTAGTAATAAGAAGCAATCCTGTCGTGTTTTTATGGATTTTTCTCTCATAAGAGGGTGAATAGCTTTAATAATATGTGGAACCTGTTCCACTAGAAGAGCTAATGTCGCTGGGACTTGTTCCATAGAATCTGGGTCATGAGAAATTTCGTCAACAGAACGCGAATTTTTAAGAAGTGCAACATAGGCATGAAATATATCAGACTTGACATTTTCTTCACGCTCTTTAAAACGCAAAATTAATGCCGGACTTAAGTCTTTATAAAAATCTTCTATCATATCGTGCCGAGTTGCAATTATTGATTCGAGACATTTTGCTGCAGCGCGTCGCACCTTCCAACTCATGTCATCATCATCACTATATTCCTCACTATCCACATATTCTTCTTCCTCCGTATCCATGGCAATATTCGAATCAACATCATCTGCTTCGTAGTTATAGTTTGGATCATAAGTCAAATATTTAAGACAAAGTTCTAGAATCTGAAAAAATAAAAAAAATATTTAGAAAATTTAAAAGAGAATCACTAGGAACTAGAAATGTTCTTTATTTTATACATTATGTAATAAAGGAAAATGTAAATTTAACATTGATTGACAAAAAAAAATCCTCCAACAAAGACGAATAGGTGAAATTGATGTACATTGATGTGCTAAACACGAATTTGCTTTCAGTTTTTCTACATCTGGTCTGAATTTTTTATGGGCGTTTTACTCTAGTATATTCCATTACTCTAGTATATTTCCTCATAATTCAAATATAGGATTAACATCAGTTTTTTGGCGGGATCTGTGCAGCCCTCTACCGAATACAAAATTTGAGATAAGCATTTATTCCTGTTTTAATTAATTATGCATATTTTGCGCAATATTTCATTGATGTGCCCGAAATAACCAGCGTAGTAGACATTCCCAAAATTTGGAAAACAAGACCGAAAATTTTTCATACTTCAGTATAATTATTTTTTGTTTTGTCTATTTCTTTTTTTCTCGATCATGTCGTCCTCCTCGGGAGGTAACTTTTTTTCTATACTAGATCCGGATAAAGAAAAAAGAACAAATTTACCAAAACGTAAAAAATAATCATCACATCAACTTAAACAACACATTTGACTTCCCAAAAATAAATGATAAAAACATAAACATATCAAAACAACAGTGTCCAAAATTTGTGATTTTAAAAAGCAAAATACCTGATAAACCTATTAATAGTTTCAATATATTCCTTGAATGTATCCACAGAAAACATTTTTTACTAGGGATGGAAACCTACTAATTCTCACCAAAATCGAAGCTCAAACAAATAAATTTTTTAAAGCCATAGCTTTATCTAATGTTTGCCAAATTGAAAGTTACCTTCATTCAACACTAAATATAATAGAAGGTGTCGTTTTTGCACCAACCCTTAAAAATCTTAAAGAAGAGGAAATTGTCGAAGGATGAAAAGAACAGGGAGTTGTTTAATGTTTAAAAAATAACTAAATTGGTTGATAACAAAATTATTAACACCTCTCTTCGTAATCTTAAACTACCCAACGAAATAAAAATCGGATTTTTAAATTGCAAAGTTGAGCCATATATACCAAACCCTATTCAATGCAAAAAATGCTTAAAACTAGGTCACACCAAGAGTAATGGTATTGAAAAATATGATGCATCACAACAAATCGACAAAGATATGATATTCCTATAGAAGAATTAAAAACACCTATTGAAGAAAGAAAACAAAAAATAAAATAAAACAATAATTTCCATAAATTCCATTAATACAAAACTTCGTCTACACACAACTCATTTAATCAATGCAAAACCTTGGAGATGAGACCTGAAATGGACACTTCTCTCTCTGATATGGAGCTACAGTTAGGGACAAAACTATTTGTACGCCCCATGCATTTCGTATATCTTCAATAATTTATAAGGAATAAAAAATTATTATATGTAGTTTTAATTCAGGTCCATTTTTATTGAATTA
>MINK01016533.1:0-16482 GCA_001735545.1 Phormia regina
AAGATTTTAATGATAGAAACAAAATCAATTAAAAATTGATTAATGTAAACAATTTCGTAATTGAATAATTTATTTTTCATTAATTCATTATTTGATACACTAAGAAAAATAATTGAAAAATTATTGTTGGAAAAAATAATAAAAGAATATTTTAATTTAATCAAAAATTCATTTATATTTATACAGATATTTTTCATGTAAATCTCTACAAAAAATATAGTTAAATGTGCAGATTATCTCTTCTAGTTTAAGATATTTTCTGTTTGAAATTTTTACCGAATGTTTTTTATTTTTTAAATTTTTAACTTGGATGACTTAATATTGTTCCTGAAATTTTTTCTCCAGATTTTTTACAATGTCTTAAATAATATTGCTGTAATAATCATATAATTATATGAATATTTTGAAAAGATATATTAATCTAATGATCAATTTAAAAAAACATCCTATTTTTAAATTTTCCTTAAAAAGTTGACATTATTTATTCACTGGTAAAATTTATTCTAGAATTTATTATTATACCCTATTATGTATGTTATATGTTTGTGCATACCTACCCCCACCTTAAAATATACCGTTTCACTCAGATTCACTTTCTGAGTTGATTTAAGCATGTCCGTCCGTCAGGTTGGCTGGCTGTGCGAAGAACGGTTCATAATTGACAATAGCTCCCATTTAAGACCCAATTTCGGAAAACATCAAAAATTGCATAAATATAAGTAGATCTTAGTATCGACGTAATATTCTGTATTAGTATTTTTTATGTTTCACTTAACACAAGTATAGGTCCTTAATTGGCTCCTTCCCGAATTTTGGTACACATAGGCAATGGTGTAGGGTATCATAGGGTCGGGCTTGACCGACTATATCTTTTTCTCTCGTGTTTCTTATGCTTTCAAAAGAAATCTTAATACATATTTTTGTAAAATAAATCCGGAGGAGCTTAAAATATTGGTTTGTCCACAATCCCTATCCAAATACTGAAATGTAAAATGTTAAGTACAAATATTTATAAAACAAAACACATCGCCGCTTTGACTTCTGAAAAGGTATACAATTATTTTCAAAAAAGCGTTTTGGAACCACTGTGCGATATTTGATAGTTTTTGCATCAAACGAAAAATTAACACTTTATTTTGTTGCAAAAAATGCAACCAAATATTTCTGGTCAAATATTTTCCTAATCAGAATTTTTGAACATATTTTTTGAAAATATTATTTATTAGAAGTTTTCAAGAATATTTAATTTTTTGCTAAAGAATATCGGCATTCAATGGGTTAAATAATTATTTCATAACATTTTACATAAGAGTAAAATATTAGAAAAAGTACACATGTCTATATGTATGTATGTATGTATATCTGTTGTACATGTATCGATGTTAATATCTATGTACAAACCATTATCTAACACGTAAGTATATAAAATCCTTAAAATATTGTCACTCAGGTAAAACACTATTTGAGCCAAATGTGCTGAAAACATGCAATAACAAAATAAAATGAAAAAATTATACAAAAGAATATTTATTATTTATGATAATTACAATTGTTTGTTAGTTTTTTTCTATAGGATAATGAAATGTATGTATGATATTTCGATTTAGTTTGCCATCAAACTTAAAAGGATTGAAATATTCATTATCCATCAAATGAAAGACAATTTTGTATTGTTAAGTGCCTGATAGTCTCTTGGTATGTGGGCTTTGAAGGAAACAAGTGTTTTTTTACTTATGTACATACATACATACATACATACATACATACATACATACATACATACATACATACATACATATGTATATTATTTGAAAACTTGTTAGAGAAATTCACGAGTTTAAAAAATAAATACAATTGTACACTATGAACACATACAAGCACACAGTAATTCACATGCAGGAAAAAGGAAAAACCTGACAATAAAAACTTAAATTATTTCCTTATAAATGCATTTTTAACGGCGATTATCTTGTTCCACATTCAAGGGACGTATCATCATTTTGGCAGCTTTAAGAGAATAATTGGGACCCAACCAGTCTTGCCAATACATGCCACGATATTGTTCTATTTTATCATAGTCTTTGTCATAATAAGGACCCATTAAATTGCTAAAAAAAAAAAAGGGAATTGAAAATTTCAATTCAATTAACTAGAGTAAAAATAAAATAGAATTTAATTCTACCTTTGATCACACCAATTATACCACCAAGCTCCCTTGTGCGATTGAGCACAATTACAATCTACACAACCATCGTTGTCATTGTCGAATGTTGAAAATTTACTGCCGGCATGATAACTAAATGAATCACCCGCATCTCCTTCATATTTACCCAACAATTTCAATTCATACGATTCTTGTTCATTGCCAATGGCAAATAAATTGTAACGAGCATATTTGCGATTATTGTTAAAATCTTCCAAGGTTATCAACAACTCATGCACATTGGAAGCAGTTAAAGCATAAAGTTTCTCTAGGCCAATGAAAAATTCTCCAGCCAAATTACCAAAACCATGTTTATATTCTAACCAGCCTCGTTGGAAATTAATATCACCATTGAAGCGATTCATTATAACAGTCCAACCTCCACCGAGTAACTCATCATCACAGAGCACATAGAAGGGATCAGAAGTGGGTGTCAGTTGTAATTTGAGAATACCATTTGTGGGTGAAACTCCCTGAGCGCAGCTGGTAGTTAATTGTTGGGCATTATTCGAAGTGGCATAGAAATTGGGTACAACGGAAGAAAAGCCACCCTGATTTTGTTGTCTCCTGTATAGATTGTTGAAACGCCTTTGGAGATTTCTGTAGAGATTAAAGATTAAATTACTAATTTTATTTTTTTAGTGTAATGAAATTATAGACCAATTATAAAAATTACTGTTTTTGTTTACATTGACTTGTAAACGTCATTTGTGTAATGACATTGAACATTTAAAAGTATTTTTATATTTGTTTTACTTTTTGTTTGTTTTTGTTTTTATTGATATGCATGTATTTCTTTAAAAATTCATAATAATAAATGTTTTAAAAACCAGCATTAAATTGATTCTATTACACCATGTGTGTCAATCAGCTTTACGTATAGAAATGAGGGGAGGTATTCCATCCATAATCGATAAATTAACTTTTTTTTAAGAAATTTTCGATAAAATATTTTTTTTTTTTAGAAAAAAGGTTTTTTAGTTTAAATTTAGTTTATTTTCATTACAGAAAGTTTTTTTTGGGATATTTTTTTGAGAAAATTTAATATAAATTTAGTTTTTACAGAAAATTTTGGATAAATTTTAATAAATTTACTTTTCGTAGAGAATTTTTTATAAACTTAATTTTCATAGAAGTTTTGAGATAAATTTCATTTTTCGATGAATTAGTTTTATAAAAAATTTCGATAAAATTTATTTTCAAAAATATTTCTTACAAAAAAATTTACTATAAATTTTATCTTTATAAAAAAAATTTGACGAATTTTCTTTTTATTTAAAATATCTATTAAACTTTCTTTTTATTTGAAATATAAATTTCGGAATATAAAATAAATTTTAATTTTGTTCAAATTTTCCTATAAAATTTCTTTCTTATTCTTTTTGAAAACTTTAATTTTTACTCAAATTGTCTTAAGCAATTGATAAAGTTTAATCCCCTAAATTGAAGAACTAATGATTGGTATTACATCCCTTAATCGCCAACTATTATATTTCTAATAAATTGCATAATAAATTATTATCTTAAGTATTTTTAAAAGATGTTTAATAAACAAAACCACTTCTTTTTGAATTTATAAAGTAGGGGGAAAAAAACTTTATGGTTTTATTGAACATATGATTATAATTGTCGATTAGCTGATGACTGATTTACGTGTGCAACATGTTGTAATTGCTTAGAAATATTTATAGAAAATATTAAGCTAATCTTAGCTGTGATCTTAACCGCCTTAAAAAAAATCTCTTTAAAAGATAAAAAATTTAATGTAGATAAAAACAATAAAAAGGTGAAACTTTTAATTAAGAAAATATTTTAAAAAAATGTTAAAGAATATTTTAAAAAATTAAAATTACTATTTTTTATTTGAAAATAATAATAATAATATACTTGCCCAGTTGTTTGCAGCAACTTGGTGACATTTGCTTGTAATTGTGCTTGTAAACCATTAATTGCCACACGGGTTGATGTCAGCAATGTAGCCAAGGCATCCAATTTTTGTGAATCACTAACCATAAATACACCCTGTGGTTGTTGAGCTGATGCTTGAGCTTGAGGCTGTTGTTGTTGATTTCTTTGATCTGTTTGTCTTGTCTTACGTAGAGTATTTAATTCTACTAATAAATTGAAATTAAAAGAAATCTTATTAATATTAAGTAGGTATTTGTTAGTTCTTTTATCAAAATTTTATTAAATCAAATTTTTTGTTATGAAAATGTAATTTTTATTTGCTAAGTATTTAACTACCAACCAACACCATTATTTACCATTATCTGTAAGATCACTTGTATGAGTTTTGTTATCGGTTATTTGGGTGTGATTTAGTAATTTCATGTACTCTTCGAATTCACCTAATAATTGATCAACCCCATGACGAGTTAAACGTTGTATATGTTCGGTGATATCCATACGTTTACCGAAATCCATTTGTTGTACGGCCAGCGAATCCATGCGAGCTAAGTTACTGGATTCGAATTGAACGATTCTGGGGGAGGGAAGCAAAGGAAAAAACATAATAAATTTGAAAGGACATTATTTTTTTTATCTATAAATGTTAAAGGTAATTATTTTTTTTTCTTAAAAAATATTCCTCTTTGTAAAGGTATTAACAAAAGATACTTTTATTTATAAAATGTACTAATATTAATAAAAAGTACTTTTATTTATAAAAAGTATTTTTATGTATAAAAGGAACATTTATTAAGAGAAAGTATTTCCATTTATAAAAGATACTCTGGTTATAAAAGATACTTTATTTAATAAAAGGTAGTTATTCTCATAACAGGTACATTTATTTATTTTATTTATAGAACATACTTTTATTTATAAAAGACACTTTTATTTATAGAAGATACTTTTATTTATAAAATATTCTTCTATAAATAAAAATTGCTTTTATATATAAAAGATACTTATTATTATAAAGAAGTTCTTATTCTCATAAACGATACATTTATTTATAAAAGATATTCTTATTTAAAAAAGATAATTTTATTATTAAATGTACTTTTATTTAGAATGTACTTTTATTTATAAAAGGTACTTCAATTAATAAGACATTTTTTTTATAAAAAAAAATATTTTTATTTAAAAAAATACTTTTATGTTTATAAGATGCTACTATTTCTAAAATGTAATTTATTGCAAAAAAGTACTTTTATTTAAAAAAGCGCTGTTAGTTCTAAAATGATTTTCTTGCTAAAGGTACTTTCATTCATTTAAATTTGCTTTTTTTTTATTTATTCTTAGCTTATCTTCTTAATTCCCTGCTACATTGAAACATGACATATTTTAAATACTTATTTCAATAACTATTTAATTGTAGATTGTTTTCAAACAAATTAGTCTCATTAATATTTAACACACAATATTCTAAGCACAGGTACTATATATGTATATTTTCATAAACTATCAATCATTATTTTTTTAACGACTTCTCGTTTCTTTCTTTGTGTCATTATGCCAATCTGTCAATAGGACTTAGATGAAAAAAACTTCTGCCTCTATTTATTTACTTAATTTTAATTATACACTCGTACACTTAAAATTTTTTTCTTTTTTGCTTCCAAACAACTAATTAGCATGAACGCATTAATTTGGCTCATATTTATTTGTAATAAGGCATGAAAAAAAGCAACCGACGAGAGATTTTGATACTTAATAATTAAATAGTACCTTTTCGAACAATGTTTTTTTTGTATTTATACTTCAAGTATTATGTTGAATTTATTTATTAAAAAAAAAAATTGTTTCCCATCAAGGTTGTTTAATATTTATTTACTTTTTGTTTTTGTATTCTTATTTATAATTAAATTGTTATTAAAACAAAATAGCAACAAAAGCATTGCCAAAAAATATTTATTTTAAAATACAATAGAATTGTAGAAAGACAAGTATAAGACGACTAATAAATAAATAAATAAATATACAATTTGTTAGTGAAAATACAAATAAATGTTTTTGAATTAACGATCTAATGCAGCAACAGCATCATCTTCTATACCACTGATCCATTCATTGTGATTATTTGCTGTTAAAATGTAGTGTTTGAAATCAAGTTTTTATTTGGTTGTTTCTTTTATTTAAAAGATCAAAAGTAAAAGAAATAAACATATGTATATACATATACCTATAGTTGTTAAGGCGGATAGGGAAACACCCTATTGTGAGAATTACATACTGTAACAAATTATGTATAAATGAATGTATGATATCAAACTCATGATATATCAAATGCAAATATTTTATATTAAAACTTTATGCTGCAGTCCTGCTTATTTATTTTAGGTCATGGTAACTATTTTTCATGGATCTGATCCACTTTAAATACTTTCTAACTTTTGGCATGAACTTCTTAGCTACACACTTCTTTGGAAGTATTTTCATTAATTCGTGTAGGTAGTGTTGAAAAATACTTTCAAATAAATAAATTGCAAAAAGAGATGTGAATTTTATTTGTGAACAATAAGTATATTACTGCAAACAAATAAATAAATAAAGACGAAATTTTAAATGTCATGTAACGTTTGTTATTTTTACTGAAACTGAAATGTGATAAAAAAAACGTAATGCTACTTACTATTACTTAAGAGTTTAATGTTTTTTTGTTGCCCTAAAAGAAGGTGATTTGCCAGAAATGTCAGGATTATTTTATATATTGAAATATATTTTTTATTAAATATTTATATAAATGTCAATAAATATAGAATTTCGATTTAATAAAATTTTAATTCATAGAAATAAATACACAGAAAGAGATACATTCCTTTAAACACATTTATTAAGTTTAAATTAGAAACTGCAACTAACTATCAGGCGATATGTAAAATTATGACTTTTTTTGGCAACTATAAAAGTTTTAAAATAAGTTTTATAAAAAATTATGACAATAATGACAATCTTTTACAAAAAATAATAATAAAAATTTTCCTAATATGATAGATTGTTGAACTTAATAAAATAAACTTGATATTTTTATAAAAATTTGTCATCTTTTACATTAATTTCTTGATCACTGACATTACTAAATATGATTCATCAATATATTATTTATCAATACATATATTGCAAAAACAGATGATCCTGTTTGATCGACTTTCGAATGATAAACTTTTTTCTCGAATTTGGGAAACTAAAAAATCGTTTAAATTATTTTTATAAAATAGATTAAGTTTAAAATAAAAAGGGTTTTAGAAAAAATAGAAATAGTAGGAAAAAGTCAAAAATCGAAATAAATAATCACTTATAAAGTCGAAAGTTGAAAAATTCGAAAATAATCGGAAAAAGGTTTTTCTAGTTTAAACTACTTTTTAAAAATTGAAAGAATGGAAAAGTCAAAAATGAACTTTTCCAAAATTAAAAAAAGTTGTAAAATCAACATCTTATCTAACTATAAAACTATATTTCTATGTAGGAAATTATGTTATTCAATATATATAGATTTTCGCATTAATTTTATTGCAAATTAATTTTAAAATATTACAACTTAAAGCTGATTTAGATGTTTAGCTCCAAATTGGAAATTTAAAAGTTTATTTAATTCATGGAAAAATATTAAGAAATTTATTTTGCTAGTTTAAGACAAATTATAATCAAAATAACTGTTTACTTATTCATTATTTTACAAAATTTTCTTAATATTTCAATATTTTTATATATTCGCAAATATTCCTTTTTTTTTTTAAACTATTCGATTAAAATACGATATGTATTTAGTCTATACGTCATAGAAAACAACTAGAAGTCCAACTCTTTTCATTCGCTCAGAATAGAGTTTTTTCCTGGATTTCCCGATAATTCATTTGTTTTCATTTACCGAATTCCCGGAATATTTTTTTATTTATGCAAAAATAAAAAAAGCAATAAAAAATGTCTATATTACGCCAATGTCAAGGCACAATATAAATTTATTAGCTGCTGATTGTGTTTACATTATGTAAGTAAATAAAGTTTATTCATCCACTGTTTTACACGAAAATTACGCAGAAAATGAACACTAATTAAAAGTTACAAATGAAAGAGCAAAGATATTCTAAAGTGCAATAAACTCGTTAAAAGAATGAAAAAAAACTCTAAATATTGAAATTTTATGCAATACCCTATAGACAAAATTTTATTTAATAATTTTTTATAGAAAGTTTTTTTTCTTTATATAAAAAGTAACAATAAATCTTCTTTTTATCGGAAATTTTTCATAAACTTGTTTTAATAATTTTTCTTTTATAGAAATTTCGATAAATTTTGCATTTTAAACTAAATTTTGAAGAAATTTATTTTTAAAGAAAATTACAACATTTTTGATTTATAATTTATTTCTCATTTCAACCCACTGTACATTAAAGCATTGCTATTAATTTTTGTTTCTTTTACATGTTGTTAATACTATTAAATCAATATTTTATTAACAATTTAAACAGCAGCATCTAGTTATATACAAATCACAATAAATTAATATTCATCACACAAGACTACTACCCATAGTTCAGTATGTTAATTTATTTAATTCAATTGTAAAATCAACACAATTTTAAATCGAAAAAAAATCCATTAACAAAATAAAAAAATGACTCACTTCTTTTCAATACTATCCAAACGTTTGCGAAGGTCCTCATCGACCGTGGCCAGTAAACTGACGCGATCATGTAAATTTGTTATTAATTCTTTGTAATCACAATTGTGGGCTGATGAAACTGCTGGTGACGTTGCGGCAGGAGTTTGATTCTAAAAGAAGATATTTTTTTATGAATTTTACTCATTTATTTTTTATTTCTGATTATTATTATTATTTTTTTTTTTTGTATATTTATTTGTAAACTTGAATTGGAAAAAAAAACACGATACTTTTTCATAAATACATAAAATAAAACAACAACAAAATTAAATTCTTATCTGTAAAGTGGTAAAACTTGTCTGAATGTGTCTATGGATTTGTTTTTCAAGATCATTGAGGAGATTTTTTTTCTTTTCTTTCTTGCTGATGGTTGTTTTTGCTACTTATGCGTACATTTAAATTTTGATGCTAAAAAAAATTCTTAAAGACTTGTTTAACATGAAGTTAACTAAGATTGGAATTGCAAATTTATTAATCGAGAATAAAAAAAATAAAATAAAATTAAAATTTTTATAATATTTTTGATATTCTTCTATGTATCCAAATTGTTAAAACATGACGTCGTTTATTTTTAAAATATCTTTTTTTGTTATATACTTTTTAAAGAATTTTTATTTTATTTAATTAACACTTCACTGCTTCACTCCAAAGAACATTGAACTTTAATGCACGTTTTGTAATACTTTTTGTATTTTTTTGTTATTTATTTTTAATAATTATTAACATTTTAAATCATTTTTTTTTAATAAAGTTATAACCCACCGTTTTCCAACGCGTTACTGTATTACGGTTCGTATGCGCTGGTCGCTGCCAATGTGTCTGAGTGGCGGGTGCTGAGGTAGCCGCCTCTTGCATATGACAGCTTGTTATATTGATCAATAAAATAATTAGTAAAACCTCCACAGAAAGGTGTTTAAATTTATTAAATAATTTCATTTTTATATAGTATATTATTAAATTTATATGTGCATATAAAAACTTTAATATATGTATTTTTTTTTTTTTTAAGATAATCGACCGTTGTTTTTATTATTTTTTTTAATAAAAAAATATATTTCTTGAACGAACCGTTTCGTTCAACGTTTGCAAAGAGACTAAAAACTTAGTGATCAACAACTTGGGGATTTTCTTAAAAGCAAATAAAACTTTTGCCAACTAAAAAAACAAATACAACAATAAGTTAAATATAAAAATGTTTAAAATAAATACAAACAATAAAAATTGAAATCATTTAAGACTTCTCTCGCAAACAAAAAAGATCATCATTCATTTGCTGTATGCTTTTTACTCATCAATGCGATCGATCGATGCTTTAATGTGGATTTTATTTCTGCTGAAGATATTTTGTACAATTATTTGTCAAATTTTGTGTACCATATATTATTTTTATATTTTTAAATTTAAATTTATAAAATTTCTCTGTTTACAATTCAATTTCGATACAGTATTTTATCGACAAACTTTCGTTTTACAGATAAATATTCTTTTTATACAAAATTTTTGGTAATTTTTTATAGGAAATTTTCTATAAATTAATTTTCAACAGAAACTTTTCTATCAAAAAATTTTCACTAAAATGTTCTCTATTTATAGAAAATTTTCGATAGATTCTTTATTTATAGAACATCTTTGATAAATACTCTATTTTACAACATTTTCGATAAATTTCTTTTTATAGAAAATTTTTGATAATTTTTTTTGGTGCATAAGTTTTCGTTTTATGAAAAATAGAGTTTTTTTTCATATAAAAATTTCTTTTATATTGAAATTTTTCGATGACTTAATTTTCGATAAATTTTCTAATATTCTATTTTCGAAAAAAATTTTATTTGAGCATTTTTAATAAATTTTCTTTTATGTAGAACATTTTTGAGAAATTTTTTATAGAAAATTTTCGGTTAGATTTCTTTTTGTAAAAAATTGAGTTTTCTTTTTATAGAAATTTTCGATGTCATTTTTTTAAACGAAATTTGCGGTTTGTTATTTTTTATACGAAATTGTCGATAAATATTATTTTTATACGAAATTTTCGACAAATCTATCTATTTGTAGAAAATACCCTGTTGACATAGGCAATGAACAGAATCTTCCATAAACTTAAATGCCATAAATTAATTTGGACTTCTAGACACAATTAATTTATTTCAGATGGTTTTTATTAAAATCTGCTACTTCTTAAAATAAATAAGATATTAATTGTAATGAATATATTGTATATAAAAATGTTCCATGAGATCATCAAAGTTTTAAATATTATGAAAAAATCGTAAATTTCAAATTAACTAACATAGATTGAAATTTATCGTTTAAATGTATTGAATAAACATATGTCAACATCACTTAGGGTTATCTAAAAAAAAAAAAAAACAAAGAATCTTCTCCTGTATAAAATAATTTAATTTCTTATAGCAAAATTATTAGATCACTTTGTTATCAAAATTATTAAAAAGCTTTTATTTTAGAATAAATAAAAACATATGTCTATAACTTGTATTTAAAACTTGACCTTGTAATATATACATAAACATGATTGAAAAAAAATAAATAAATAAAATAATTCTAAGAAATTAAAAAGTTATCATTAAATGCTGATGACCAAATTCTTTTGGATTTTCCATAAAAAAATGAAAATCAATAAATTGAAGTTTAAATTAATTTAAGACTTGGATAATAATATATAAAATAAAACATTTATTTACTTAAAACAATTCTATTTTTCTTCTCAATACTGAATACCCCTAATACTTCACGTTAACACCTTCAAAACAAACTGCAGCCGGAAGAATCTTTCATTAAAGATTTAAAAGATATTGTTCCTCTAAAATGTTTACAAAATCATTATTTTTAATAAAATTTATATTTAAATTAATAGCAAAAAATAAAAATGAAAATGAAAAATCTTTTAATTTGTCATCGCTATAATAAATCTTAGAGTAATTAAATTATGCAAAAAACATTATAGTTTTCGAAAACAACTTAAAACTATAAAGTTACAAACTCTTATAAAGACCATTATGTATTAACAACGAATTAACATTTTTCTCTATTATCTAAAAATAGTAATAAATATTCATAGTTAATATTGTCAAGGCGGAAATTTATTTCAAATTCATTCATGAAAAAAACCTAAATCGTCTGTGTCCGCTAATGACTTCAATATTTTACAATGACTAGATTTTTTTTTACGAATTTTTGTCTTCTTAAGAAATGTTGTGAATATAGTTTTTTATAAAGAAAATCTAGGTCATAAATATTAATAAAAGATATATTTTATACATTGACATAGAATATTTTTTTTTTTATAATAATAAAAATAATTAAAGTATATAAAACAAAAAATACTTACAATTAGATCATTAAGATTATACGAAATTTTTTTTTTATTTATTATTATTTTTTATTTTTTTTTTTTGTAATTGGTAATACTGCCAGTTGCTTGACAATGGGTGCAGGTTAAACTTGACCTTGAATATAAATATTTGAAAAAAAAATCATTAACAAAATTACTCTATTAAACAATAGAGTATTAAGATTAGTCTCTCAGAGTTTCATTAGATAATGTTTTATTTTAATTATTTTACAAATGATCAAGAATTTTAGCTCTGCTTAAATATAAAAAAAAAATATAATTCTAAGAACTTTATTTTGATTACATTTACCGTTAAATATTCAAATTATTATTCACAAAAATTCTTGATATTTTAAACGTTTCTTATCTCTCTTGATAACATTTTGTTGTGTCTTTATTTTTAAATATTTCAAACACTTGCAAGGGGATTCCCAAAATGACGCAGGTTTAAAATGGGGGAATAAATTTAGATTACAATACGAGTTCTAAAAGCTTGTTAGATCTTGTTTAAAGTGACAATAATTTAACAGTTAATTTAATATCCTCATATGGAAAATTTTCAATAAAATTTATGTTCAAAGGTTATTTTTGATAAATTTTTCTTAAAGTAAACTTTCCTTATAAAGAAATAAGATTTCATCCATATCAAGTTGATCTTTTTATATACATTTTTTTAATAAATTTTCTTTCTGTAGGAAATTTTTGATATTTATTTTTAAAGAAAATTTCCACAAATTTTGTTGGAGTCCCAAGTTTATATTTTCGGAATCCTTGTAAGAAATGAAGACGATAGGACAGTGTCCGTCCATGTGTCGGTTGTAGTGGCGTTTATGAAGCCCACCGATAACTGACATATAATAACGATCGGAAATTCTTAAGAAATTCTGCAAGATCGGTTTATAGATAATTAAATAACTGGTTATTAGATTTCCAGTTTCTGAAGCCTCCGTATACACTAGAGGCTTCGGACATTATTTAATTAATTTTTGTTCTGGAAAAATTAAATAAATCGGTTCATAATAACTAAGATATCGGGCAAAACGCATTTTTGATTGTTTAAGCTATAGATTTTTATTTTTATATAGATCGGTCATAAATATCTAATAAGCCAAATTCGATCATAATCAACAGAGTTATGGTCCAAAAACTAAACCAAATCTGAATATAAATACACACGCAAACATGTGCTTTAATGACTGACTATTAATGGCGTTTTTGTTTTATGTATGTGGCAAATAGTTTAATTAGCAACAGAAGTAATCCCAGCCAACAATTAGCTGACAGTTTTATCCACTTTCAGAAAAATGGATAAAAATAATGTTACCAAAAATTGTCTTCTATTAGTACTCTCAACATGTTATTTTCTGATAGTAAACAAAATTAATTTCGATGTTTCGAAAAATGTGAAAAAAACTATGGTTATTTAGTTGACGTATTACTTGCAAAGGAATCTGATCGAAGTATAAAATTAAAGCTGAATTTAAAACAAATGGAAATTTAAAGAATGTTTTTTAAAATAAAAATGAATTTAAATTCATGAATGAAATCATTTCGATGCTCAAAAAAATACACATATTTTTTTACTTTTTAATGATAATTTGGATATCATATTTTGTTAGAATTTCGACAAAAAAAGTGTACAATTCATCACTAAAAATGACACTAATTCGACACCCAAATAAAGCACTTAATAGTATAATAACTGCTGCACACTTCTTCCCGAACGGTGACAATTCTTGGATATATCTATCAACTTGAGGTTACGATTTAGTTCAAATTTTTATAGAAAATGTTGGCAGGGATATAATGAATAACAGTGTTGTTGTTCTTTGTATATGATGTCAGTTTGTATGTGCAGTTGTTGCTGTTGTTTTTTTAAAGCAAATCATGCTATGATTTGCAAGCTGGTAAAAGGTATCAAAGATTTCGATAAATTTTCTTTTTATAGAGAGTTTTCGACAATTTCTCTTTTTATGCAAAATTTTTGATAATATTTTTATAGAAAATTTTCGATAAATTAATTTTTTATAGAAAATATTCGATAATTTTTCTTTTGTAGGAAATTTTCAATGATTTTTTTTTTGTAGGAAACATTCGATAAATTCTCTTTTTATAGGAAATTTTTTTATAAATTCTCTTTTAATGAATTGTGACTTTTTAAAAGAAATTTCCGACTAATTTTCTTTTTATAAAAAATTATCGATAAATTTATTTTTTGTAAAAGAATTGCATTGATTTTTTGTTTCACTTTGGTAATTTTTCTATTTATATGAAATTTTTTGTTTGTAGACAATTTTCATTTAATGAAAAATTTTCGTTACGTTTTCTGTTTATAGAAAATTTTACTAAATTATCTTTTTATAGATAACTTTCGCTAAATTTTCTTTTTAAAGAATTTTTTTTCTTTGATAACAAACAAGATAAAATATATTTTTTTGTAAAAAAGATATTTCGTTAAAATGTACTTTTTATAAAAAATTACTTTAGTTGTGTATAGAAAAATATTGTAGACTTTTTTTTTTGTAGAAAATGCACGTTTTCTGTAAAATATCTAGATTTAAATATTTCTATTTAAATAATATTTGACACAAATTTTGAATTATTATCTTAATACCCAATTTCATGTTTCCGTTTGACGCTTTAAAGTGCCAAAATATAAATAAGTAATTGTTTTTAATAATTTTAAACAAGTTTTTTAAGTAAATTTATAATCACATACATAAATAATGATATAAACATTTTAGATGACAAAGTGTATTGTGTTTTTTATTATTTTTTTTTTTTTTACAGAATAGAGTCTTTATATATATGGCAGCATTAAGGTCTGAGATGTATGTGATTTTTATATTTTATTTTCGAAATATTTTGTTTTAACTCACGCCCTGTTTTAGATTGTTGAACAATAGATTATTTAAATTGTTTTAAATAATCTTACTCATGATTTTTTGTTGTCTTTAAATTTAAATAAAATATAAAAAAAAATTACTATAGACGCCAACATAGTGATATTGTTGCAAAATTTAACATTAGGAATTTATCGAATTAATAATAATTTTTTTGAATGCCTTTAAATATGCGGTATTTTAATTTCAGTATTTCAATTGAAATTGCACTAAAAATTATGTGATGTGATGAGTAAACATTAATAGAATTCTATAATAATCAATTGTTAAATATAATAAGATCATTGACGTTGTAATACTTTTACTGCGTTTATACGATTAACAAACATACAAATAAATGCAGTTTGCCATATAGAAAATAAATTAACTAATTACAGTTCTTAAATAGGGTGTTTTTTATTTTTTATATACTTTTTAATTAACCATTTTTTTATTTTTCCTTAATCAATATATTGATTTATTTCTGTTCTTATTGCTAAATGTTCAATTAATAGAATATTCTTATTCTATTATTATTTTAGAATAAATAACAAAACATCTGGCTTTTCATACAGATAAGATACAATGCTTTTAATTTTTTTTTTTTAAATATTTAAATATTTTTAATTGTTATTTTATTATTCTACAATAAATTTGTTAATTTTTATTGTGGTATGTCTACAAATATGTCTGTTAAAAACAAAAAAAAAATTGCAGCATAAATTTATTTAAAACGAAAATATTCTATAAGAAAAATATTCTATAACAAAATCTTCTATTAAATGTTTTTAAATAAATGATGAGGTGCTAATTTTCCTTAACTTCCAGATTTGTTCAAAAACTATAAATTTTGTTTCTATTGTTGTTTCTTTTTCATAAAATCTATGTTTATAATAAACTTCAAAGTGTTTGAGGTTTTGGCAAGGTGCAAATTTTTATGGCAACATTTTACTATAAATAACTAAATTCAATAAAATTATTGTTAGTTTGTTAATTTTAATTGAGAGGTATTATTAGTTGTTTTAAAATGTATGTAACATATAAGTATAGCGTTTATACGCACTACGATAGTTAAATACTTTATATGCGAATAAGTAACTCATGAAAACAAATTTATATGCAAATTAATTTCCATTTTCGGAAATACAAATTGTGCTATCAGAACAAAACATCTCAAATATACTGTAATAGTTAAGTGCTTTAAAGTGTGTATAAATTTTTTCGTTCGCACTCCTTTTTTTAACTTTGCGTTTTATTTCGATCTTCTCTAGCAAATTAAAAATTTTCAATTAGTCTTTTCTTAAATTAAAAATATATACCCCAGTGGTAAAAAAAAAGGGGTAAAGAGCCCTTCTAGAAGGCCTTTTTTATGTCCAGATGATCTTCCCCCTGCATTCCATGTTCATTTCAATTTTACACGCGATGTCATTGCGAGGTAGGC
>MINK01016536.1:0-12049 GCA_001735545.1 Phormia regina
TATTAACCATCATTTATAATTTTTTTAGGTTCCATTTAAGTCTCAAATAGACTATCCACACATCGAAGATTCACCAGATAATTCTTTATCATATGAACCATATACTCCGACAAAGAAAAAATACAGAACCGATAATATAGATACCGTTAAAACTCCTGGTATAGATTTTCTTCAAGATTATGAGGATACAAATTCACCAAAAGCTATATCCAATAAAGCGGATTCAGAAAAAATACCTAAATATATGCCAGCATCGATTAAAGTAAACACCCGAAGTTCAAGAGAGAGTAGCAAATCGAGTAGAAGCGATCTTCTAGACGAAGTTATTGTTGAAACTGGGGATGAAATTGATTCACCGCAAAAGTATAAATCAAAAATAAAAAGTAAATATATACCAGAAAGTCAAGAATTTTGCGAAATTGATGTTACTGCCCCGGTTTCGTCTTTTGTAGAAAAAAACACACTACGAAAACATAAGAAACGATGTAATACAATAGATGAAATTCCAACATTACATGAAGAAAAATATGAAACCATCAAAGTACAAGAGGATAATAAGGAAAAGCACAGCTGTTATGAAAAGAAAAAACTTAAGAAGCGTTCTAAGTCTGTTGATGAAAGACAAACTGCATTTGTTCCTCATTTTGAAAAATCCAAATTTAAGAAGATCATACCAGAGGAAAGTAGCAATAAACCATTAGAATCCATAAATGAAAATAAAACTAATAAATCAAAAGGAATAAAAAAGAATTCAAATGAAACTATTTCTACCATAAAAAACAAGGATAACAAAAAGAATCCTGAAAGACAATCTCTTTCATCGAGTGAGGATGAATTTGTGGCAGCACATAAGAGATCTAAAATATCATCAAAAACACAATGCAAAACAAGTGATGATGAGTTTGAAGATGATAATAAAATGAATAAAAATATTAATCTAATTGAATCAACCGATAATGCTAGTAATTTAAATACATCTCTTTCATCTGCCAACGAATCAGCATCAGACACATTCCCTCCAAAAAGTAAAAGAGGGAGAAAACCAAAAGAAAAGAATACCACAAATGCCACCATTACATCGTTAAGACGCTCCGAACGATCGCCTAATAAACCAGTTAGATTTAGAGAAGATCCACCTAGTTCAGTAAAGAACACTAAATCGAAAAAACATAAAACTTCACCCACAAATAAAGACCTTTTTGGTACGGATGACGACGATGATGAGTATTTTGAAAAAAATAATGCAAAAAAAATCAATAACGAAAACAAAAAAATAGAATCGTCATCGATATTCGAAACACCAGTAAGTAAAAAATCCCATAAAAGTGCTTCATCATCTTCATCCTCATCAACGAAAAAGAAACGCAAACGTGATAAAAGTAGTGAATGTGAACAGGAAAAACGTACTATAGGCAAGTGGCTATCAAAGAAAACTTCCTCACCCGCAGACAAAGAAAGAGAAAGAACATCAAAAGAAAAACCGAAATCTTCAACATCCAGAGCTATGCCTTTAAAAATTTCGAAAAAAGAAAAATCCAAAAAGGCTGACGTTAATACAGAAGATAGTCGTTCAAATTCTCCGAAGCCAACTTTTGAAATACCTTCAAAGGAAGAAATGGAACTAATGAGAAATAAAACAAAATTAATGCAAAAAGAAAATGCAAAAGTAAGAGCAGAATTGGATAAAATGCGTACTTCACCTCCGAAAGAAGTAGAAATTTTGTAATTATTATTTAATATTTAGTCTCTTATAATATGATTTAATCTTAGACTTGTATTTATTTATATTAGATCTCTTCAAAATATACCAGTGGACGACATATTGAACACCTTTTCAACATACAAATCGGAACTAGATGAAATCTTTGAAAATAATCGCAAAAGAGATTATATTAAAGGACATGATGGCATTAATCATTGTTTTGTAATAAGATTGCTGCAACCAAATATTCAAATGAAAATGTTGCAAAAATTAACAGATGTCTATAGTAATGCCAACAACACAACTGTATGTATTCGATTGTAATGTACAATAATTTTTTAAAGTTTATTATTTTCTTTAATATTCACAGCAAGCGACCTTATTTGCAAATGCACTACTTCCCGAATGGGTAATACGGGTATATATGGAGCAATTTAATTTCACCCGTCAACAAGCAATCGATCAAATCAAAGCACAAGAAGAATTTCAACTTCATATGGAAGAACAAAGTGATAACTCTTTTATGTTTGATTAAAATTTAGCGATGTGAATTTAGAAAATACACACACTAATCATTATGTTGTTTTTAAATAATAGTAATAAATATCTAAAGCAGTGCTTTGTTAAAATTAATTTTTTATACCTTTATTTCTTGGAAAATAAATTATTTTTCAAAAATTTAAATAATGTAGTTTTTAATCGTAGACAAATTCCTATTTTACTTAAACGTATTCATAAGATTCTTCGTAAAAGAAAACTCGAAATATTTTTCATAGAAAATATTATTTATTTTTTTATTATTTAATCTGATGATAATTAATTCTTTATACAACATTCACCAATTTCCTTTAATTAAAATCAAATGTGTTTAAAGGAAATTGATGTGTTATTTATTTAAAATAAATTAAATTATGTAAATATATAAAAAAAAATTTACAAGAAATGCTAACTTAGAATGAATATATGTAACTAAAAATCGTAATTGTATATTTAAGATATAGTTTAAAAATCAATATTGATTTATGATTTTTTCAATGGATGGAAAAAAGCAAAAAAAAATGCTTTCTTTACGAATGTCTTTAAACGAAACTAAATTCAGTCTAACACACAAAATGATAACTAATTATATACAAATACAAAATCCCCCTTTAGTTTTAAGGAAAATGATAATTATATTTAAAGTTCATCGTGTTGTGTGTCTTCATCCTCCTCATTATCGTTTGATGATGAAGTATTTTCCTCATTTGAATCAGCTGTGGTGTCTTCATCATCATCTTCATCCAATTCAATTTGTTCATCTAGTGGAACTCCCAATGTTTGACGCATCATCTTTTCGATGGTATCGGCGAAATCTGAAGTCTCTTGCAGCATAAAACCTGAACGCAAAGTAGCTGTGCGGAACATCATTAAAGCCATTTCCTTAGCAGTCTCATCAGCTTCATCGGCTTCAACACGTCTCAGCAATTCACGCATCAATGGATGTCTGGGATTAATTTCCAATGTTTTCTTTTGATTCAAGTAGTATGTACGTTGAGGATCATCAGATTTTTGATGTGCATTTGACATGGCCAAACGTTCCATGTTGCCGGTCCAGCCGAACATACCAGCGACCAAAGCGCAGGGGGAGTTACTTAAACGTTCAGATACTTGGGCGCGCAAAATCTTATCCTTCAAGGCGACTTCGTTCAACCACTTAACTAGAGGTTCGAAGGTGGCCTTTAGTTCTTCAAATTTGTGTTTGCTCTTTTCCGATTCGTTGAGTTTAAAACCTTCCTTGGCCACGTTTTGGAATTTCTTGCCATCGAATTCGGGTAAAGCAGAAATACAGTACTCATCAACAGCTTCTACGAGATACAAAACTTCATAACCCTTGGCCAACAAGCGTTCAACGAAGGGAGATTTTTCAACTTCAGCACGGTTGGCGCCAGCAATGAAGTAAATGTTTTCCTGTTTGGGCTTCATACGTTCAACGTATTCAGCCAATGAAGTAATACCTTTGCCATTAGATGATTGGAAGCGTAAGAGTTTAGCGAGACGAGAACGATTGCTGGGATCTTCCATGATGCCAAGTTTAATGTTTGTGGAATATTCCTTCCAGAATTTCTCATAGGCCTCTTTGTCAATCTTCTTAATCATGTCCAAGACTTTGCGAATCAACTTCTTCTTAATGACCTTAATCAATTTGTGTTGTTGCAAAGTTTCACGTGAAACGTTCAATGGCAAATCATCCGAATCTACAATACCGCGAATGAAATTCAAGTAGTTGGGCATCATGTCATTAAATTCGTCGGTAATGAAGACACGACGTACGAACAATTTAATGTTATCAGATTTGGTGCCATAACGGTTGAAAGATTCCGATGGTTGTACTTTGGGAATGTATAACAAACTCTTGAATGTAACTTCACCTTCAGCTATGAAGTGGGTGTGAATTAGAGGATCACTGGAGTCTTTGGTTAAACTCTTGTAGAATTCGTTGTATTCTTCTTCAGTTACATCATTTGGCTTGCGGGTCCAGATAGGTTTGCTATCATTGATCAACATCCAATCCCATACGGTTTTCGATACCTTCTTGGTTTTGGGTTTATCATCTTCATTGGTATCTTCTTCAACCTTAGCGTCTTCTTCTTCATCGACAGTCTCATCATCGGAGGATTTTTCTGTAACAGGCTTCTCATCTTCTACGGGCACTTCTTCGTCAACAGTCTTGCTGGACCACAACATAATAGGGAAATTGATGAATTGCGAATATTTACGAATCAATTCACGCAACGTATCTTCTTCCAAGAAATCTTGAGCTTCATTCTTCAAGTGCAAAGAAATGATGGAACCGCGTTTCAAGGTATCACCACGAGGATCTTCAACAATGCTAAAACTGTTAGCATCAGATTCCCAAATATATTGCTTATCATTGTTGTGTTTAGTGGTAACAACAACGCGATCAGCCACTAAGAATGCCGAATAGAAACCCACACCAAATTGACCAATCATATCATTCATATCTACACCATCGGCTTTAGAAGGATCTTGCATTTTTGCCAAGAAATCAGCAGTACCCGATTTGGCAATTGTACCCAAATTATTTATCAAATCTTGATACGTCATACCAATACCAGTGTCCATAATATGCAAGACTTTATTCTCTTTGTCGGCCTTAATGCGTATATTAAGTTCAGGATTGGTTTCCAATTCTTCTTTGTTTGTTAAAGCCAACAGGCGAATCTTATCTATGGCATCCGAAGCATTTGAAATCAATTCACGCAAGAAAATTTCCTTATTGCGATATAAAGAGTTAATAATAAGTTTCATCATGCGATTAACTTCAGTTTGGAATGCAAACTTTTCAGCCTAAAAGAGATAGTGAAAAAAATATTATTACAGTTTAATATAATGAAGAATTAGAGAGTAAATTTAAGCAAATAAAAATCTACAGGGAAAAAACAGAAAGCAACTAATTACAAAAAACTGTATTAAAAACTTTTTATTTTTAATTCTTATTAAAATAAACCAATGAAAACTTTCATTTCTGTTTCAGAAAAGATCAATTAACAATGAGATTTTCTAATTCAAATTTTGAAATTATAATTTTCAATTATAATATTAAAATATTTCTGATTTTGTATAAAGTAATTGATAATATATATATATATTTTTTGCAAATTTCTAAAAAATCATTTTTTAATTTTGAAAATTACTGTTAAAAATTTTGAATTTCAAGTTCATTAAAAAATTTTTTTTACAAAAAAAAGTATGATTGAGTGCATATTTTGGCCTATTTTTTTATTATTTTGAATAATACTAAAACTAATCATAGAATATTGACTAAAATACACTGAGGTCTCAGGTTTTATGCGGATTCAAATTTATGCGGTTTTTAAACGAATGATTTTTTTATTAGAATTTTAACAGATTTTGAAATTTTATATGTTTTTTAGCTTTTTATCGTTATTAAATTAAATGTTTACGTTAATGTTTATGTTTACGAACTGTTTCCGGATATCAAGAGTTACAAAAACAACATATAAATTCTAAATCTCAAAGTTTGATGACAAACTATTTTACAAAAAAAATAGTTTGTCATCAATTTGATTTTGAACCAACAGTTAAAAATATTTTAGTTTATCAACATATATTTTTGGGTAGAATTTGTGGACGCAAATAATAATATTTGATATGCTCTATCCAAAAAACACACATAAATTAAAGATCTCATGGTATAAACATAATATCGTAAATTTTAATATTATCTTTACATATTTTATCAGGTTTTTAAATTTGAATTGGGTGGCAACTCCATTCCTATGGCAAAAAGGGATCGCGAAGCAAGATCTTGTGAGAACCTCTGAGCTAGAGCATTTTTTTATGCGAATTCAATTTATGCGTTTTTTTTCGAAACGCATCTATCGCATTAAACGAGACCTGAGTGTATATTAAAAACGCCCCCATTCTTATACAAATTTCTTCTAAAACTTCATATGCACAGCATAAGTTCATAAAGGTTCAAAAAAGGTTTAAAAAATATACCAATTGCATTCAAAAATTGGTTTAAATTTCAAAAATTGTTTTATGTTTCAAAGTGAAAATAGTATAGAAATGTAATTTAATCCACCCCCTTCTCCTCTTTTTAGTTATTAAATTAATAACAATACAACAAATGAAAGTAATCTACAAGTTGACCTAATTTCAGATCCAACAATAATTCAAATGAAAAAGTTATTAATTACATTCACTTTTAACAAAAAATAAAATAACCACAAATAATAATAAAAACAAACATACCTTTTCGCGTATTTCTTTCATTTGTGCCACATTTAGGCCATCTAGTTTAATAGCTTCTTCTTCACGTTGGACGGCATCGGAATCTAAAGCCAAACAAAAATACAAAAATCGAAAAGAAACCATCAGCGAAGATATAAATTACATATTAAAAAAATATGTGTATTATTTATAATGAAATCTTATCATAAATAATCTATGATACTACATTACTGACGTGTTAAATAAAAAGTTACACAAGTTAATAAGCAGCAGATATGAACACTGTTGTTGGTGGTGAAAATCAAGATGAAGTACTTACCGGTTCTAGAACCTTCTTTAAATGAACCCAAATCTAAGTCGATTTTTTCAGTGGCAGTTTCTTCTTTCTCATCTTCTGCTCTTATCTGGGTAAAACCTTAAAAAAAACAATAATTTTATGTAAAATGATGCTTATATTTTAATTTATTTAAAGAAAATAAATTTAACCGGCTTTTATTAGGGGCGGATATAGCAAAAGAAAACAACTTATATTAAAAAGAAAATAAGAACTTACCCGCAAATAACAACAACCCCACTAATAACAAATACTTCATATTGTTTATACTAATATTAATAAAATATTTGTCTTAATCTACTTATAAATCACAAACGAATTTAAATAGATTTTTTCTGGCCACGTCTGCTTAAAATGCAGTTTTTACTTTTTGTGGAAGAAAATTTTGCACCTTTTAAATTTCGTTTATTCTGTTTCGCGTTCAATTAATAAATGAAAAGAGAGCGCAACAAAAACGTCTCTTTATGATTTTGTGCAAAGCAAATATACACAGTTGCTTAAAAAAGTATTGATATATTAGATATGTATAAATTTTGTTTTAAATGCAAATTAAACAATATAAAACAAGGTCTATAACAATTTAATTATTAGAAACAATTTATGTCAAATAAACTTTCTTTAATTAAACAAATTTTGTTTAATTATGCTTAACCAGTAAATGACCTCTAGAATTTTATTTTACAACGCTGATGATTTTTGTTTTGTTTTTCTGCTTCTTCACACGCAAGCGTTTCTGATTGGTCCAAATCATCAGTGATGCTAAGTCAGAGATTTTTTAGATGTAGAGGTTTTAAAATTAGTTTTGCGCTTAAATAAAGCTATTAAAGAAAACAAAATTAATGTATGTATATCGAGCCCTGAACTTCCTATAACATAAAAAGAGTATTTTAAGATATATGTAGCGAAAGTTATTTTATCGTAAGTAACATTTATCATACATATAACAATATGTATACAATAATGAACATGATTTTCCTGTAAAGTTGTTAGGAAAACAATGCTTTGCACTTATCTGCTTATATTCATTTTTTTAATTTTTTTCTGTTTTTGATGTTTTCATTATATTTTCAGAGGAGTTTAATGAAAAAACTCTATAAACAGTGCTTTTAAATATTTTAGATGCATGTGAGTTGTTGCAATTTATGAAATATAAATTTAACATATTGTTTATTTAAAAAAAGCGAAATATATTATGAAAATAGGGCTATCTACCATAACTTCGCGAATAATTAGGAGAATAATTTTTATGAGTGAGGTTAAGTAGAAGTATTATAAATAAATCTTAGATAACTGATGTCCGTTTTTCCATTGATATCAGCTTTTAAAAAGCATTAGTTATCAGATATATATGGTTTATACATCAAATTATAGGGAATATACTTCAGAATGACGCAAAATCGGTCCCTTAATGTTCGATCGAAATGTCTTCAAAAACAAATATGCTTTTCCGGTTATCTAAGCCCTTATATAAACAAGAGAATTTCTAGTTTGGAAAATATGAATGCTTACTTTAAGGAGGAAATTTTATGTCGTTAAAGTGGCGAAGGGTATTAAAAGTTCAGTACATTGCGCTTGAATATAGCGCCCAAACTTGTTATGATTTAATTTGTAAAAATGGAAACTTTTATTGAGTGAGGTTAAAAAAATAAAAAGGTAAAGAGCCACAACAAAGATGTACGTGCATAAATAGGTTATACTGTCGAAAAAATTTGATATATGATACGCATAATAATTTATTAAAATACAAAAATTTACAATTTTTAAAATAAGGTTTTAATATTTTTTTTAAGAAATTTAATAAACTGACTACTTTTGTATAATTTTAACTGTATATATAAAATATGAAAAAAGTATATCAATTAAAAAATATGATTTTCAAAAATCATATAAAAACGATTATATCTAACATCTCATTGTTATTACGTTTATACGCACCATTTACGCAATTAAAAATATTGCGATATGAAAATTTTGCTGTATAAACAGTGAGTTAGTACTTAATTTGTAAATTAATAACTCACGAAAAATAATTGTGATTAGTGAAGCTAATTGCAAATAAAACGTATAGCGTTGCCAATTCCTTTTACGTGCATAGCATTATAAATGATAATAGTTTTATTTATCCCATCTAGCACGACAAATAAGGAAATATATTTCTTTTCCAATTTGCGTATAAAAAGTAAATTATTTATTTGTAATAATCGCGCGTATAAACGTAATATTTATTATAAATTAAAATTGATAGAAATCAATGAAAAATTATATTACTAATTTCTCCATCTCTGTTTGGTTAACAAAAATTGTAATAGAATAAAATGTTACCAAACAATACAACTCTGCTAATTACTTTTTACTCGTTAGTTTTTTTGTGTGGAAAAAACGCACTTGTTGCTCTTTTACCCGCAATTTTAATATTAATTTTGAATGAATTTTTTGATTAATCCAAATAAATCAAAATAACAAATAAAAAATATAATTAATTAAAATTCCTAGATATGGATGAAACTCCAAAATTACAACGAAAAGCTTCGTTGTCGCTATCAACACGTCTAAACCAAAAAAGACACAATGGTAAGTGGTTGTTGTTTTTGTTCAGCTGAAGAAAAAGGGTTGAAAAATGCTATTAATATTATTTTTTGTTCTTTAAAGCATCACCACAAAGTCGTTTGAAAAGTTCATCATCGAATGGAGCCATAAATGCCCGTGACCTAAACGTTAATTGTGTAACTCCGCAGCGTTCTCCCTCTGTGATTTCAATTTGTTCCGATGGTGGTATCGAATGCACTCCGCCGCATAAGAAAATGATAATGAATTTGGATGACAGCCTTGACTATTCACCCAAAGTATTCGATAGCAGTTTTTCACCGACGTGTTTGCTTTCACAAACGCTGGCTATCGATAGTCCTGAGGTGGGCTGGAAATGGAGTCGTCATGCTTCTAATAGTGAGGGCGGAGTTGGCGGTTTGAGAAGTGGTATTGAAGACAGTTCAACTCGTACCCCAGATTCTGCATATGCTGCAGACAGTAGTTTTGCTTCAGCTGGTTCCAGTAGTACGGAAGTGGGCAATGGCCGTACTCGAGGTGATATGTACCGCCAACGAATTGCTTACGATGGCCGTAGAGAAGACCAACGAAAAATAATGGAACAGGAATTGCGAAGAGTTGAAAAGACGCGGGCAGATGAAAAATTAAAGCAACGTTGTGCAAAATTACAAGAACAATTAAAAAGCGCTGGGTCGCAAAACTCAAAAACAAAAAATGAAAATAACAAGGCAATTCCAAAAACAACTTCTAGCTGCAGTTCTTTGAATGATGTTGAAATGAAAAGCCAACCAAACGTTTCAAAAACAAACTCTAAGTTGTTATCGAAAGGAATTCCTTCGAGTGATGTTGAAATGCAAAGCCTAACAAAAATTCCCACATCGACACATGCAACAGTAGTAAAGCTTAAAACTCCCGAAAAATTTAAGAAAACAGAACTGTTAAACGATTTCTTTAATGACTCAGATTCAGATTGCTTTTTATTAGAAGCTACACAGGAAATTGAATCCAAAATGGAGGCTAAAACACAGCCGGTCTTCTTAAATTTTAACTCTACCACACCAAAGTCGTCTACATCATCCGAATGTACTTCCATTCCTCATGCAAATTCAGCACCTGCCGCTACCACAACACCACCACCACCACCTAATAAATCTTGTACTAATACAGCGGGTTCATCTTGTTCGAACAGTAAAGATAAAGAGAAACGTTCCTCGTTCTATATGAAATTTCTAGAGGATGATTGTCCTGACGACTGGTTTGTATCTCTAGATGAGGTTGTTTTACAAGCTACACAAACCAAGAAACCTCGTTCTTCCTTGCAACGTTATAAATCTATGCCGGCAGAGACTGCTACAAATTCGAATAGTACCTTAAACAAAAAGGACAAAAATGATAACTGCATTGTTGATGCATCAACAAATTCCACAAAACGTTTAGAAGATTTGGCAGCTTCATCAACTATTTCCAAAATGAAGCGACATTCTAGTACACATTCTTTGAGCCCTGCTGGTACAAACTGTAAGTTTTAAATAGCATTAAAGCACCTTAGTAAATAGAATATGTTTGAGTGAGAAATTTATATCTTTGGACTCACCAGATATTGTTATATGTATAGGACTATATTGAAACATAAGATATTTTACATCATTGTTTATGATTTTATTACAACAATGAAAAATTTTTAACTGATCCGCAAATTTGTTTTAATGTTGTATTTGTACGCAGAATCTGCCTTTTTTGACCTCACAATACTAATATTTTGAAAATGGTTTTTATAATTATTGGGGTAAATACATACATGTGTTTTTAGAAATTATAAATACTACTATGAATAACATGAATAAATGTTACATTAAATTAAAAAGACGAAAAACATTTGGAGGCCTTTAATAATAAAAATAGACGTAAATTTGTTCCCTAGCCGAAATTTCAAAAAGAAAACATTTTCGAATTTCAATGTAAAAAGTTTAAAAATTCGAACGGGTTTTTTTCTACCGTTCTGGAAAGAGAAACATACTCAAAAAATTACATGTAGATGCCCTTATTTCCTCACCCTGATATAAATTGGAGCATCTCCAGTACCTTTAGGATGATGTAAGGGTCCGCCGAACCCTTAGTAGCAACATTCTTAAGCGTAAAAGTTCCACCTACTTAATTTTTTTATTGGTTCAAGGAGCAACGTCATTATACATATTGTTGTAATTGTAAAACTATTGGGGCAGTTGAATAAACGAACTGTGTCATGAGGGCTTTGAAGGCAGGCAGGGCCTTTGTGAATACACTAATCAAAATAAAAAATTAATAAACTGATAAAATAAAAAGATAGTCTTTTTTAACGAAAATAAGAAAAACATAATAAAATTAAGTAAAAATTAAAAAATTCAAACTATTAAAACGAAAGCAATTTGTTTTGGTTTCGATTTTTTCGCAGATATCAAGTGTTTAGGAATCTTTATAGATGAAATGTTGAATTTCTCAAAACATATAGATTATATATGTGCACCTTTAAATTATACATATAAGGAATCGTATTGGTAGTTTACAACTAAATGTCACTTTTATTATATGGCTTCAAATTTTGTGTGGAATTGTTGTAAAACGCCTTCAACTAGCATTTAATCGTATTGTTAGATATGTTTATAGATTACATATGAGGGAACATGTCTCACAATTTGTATTGAAGTTTTTTTGGACTCACATTTAGAGACAGC
>MINK01016549.1:0-18572 GCA_001735545.1 Phormia regina
TACGAAAAAAAGTTACTCTGAAAGGAAAATAAAACAAAAACAATACGAAAAGACGTAACTCCATGCGAACGAAAGCGTAGGAAATACAGAAATTGATTCGAATACGTTCGACTTGCTTTCGTTCGCTTTGATTTTCGTTCGACATAGAGAAACAGGCTATAAATGAAATCTTAAATTTTTTAAAATATTTAAATATTTGTATTTTTTCGTTCTATATAAAAGCACACTGTTATGAAAAAAAAGTAAATAAAACACAATTCTCATCTTATTGAAAGAGTACTACTCTCCATATTTGTGCAAAAGAAAAGAAAAATGTTTTCGTTTGTTTACTTTTTTAAGTCGATTTAACATTATAAATAGTTCAGTTGCACCAATACAAAATCTCTAGTACTTAACTTAAAATTAATATTATTTTCGAATAATTGTGTGTTAAATTTTTATCGGACTCACTATTTGGTTTATATTTTGCGTTATATTTACTTTTTTAATGTTGTATTTTACATAATTAAGCTAAATTATTTCTCCTCCACGGCATTCAATTCGATTCATTGTGCAGTGTAAAATAAAAAATAATGTAAGGGCAATTTTTGATGTTTCATATTAGAGTTGCTTGCAAAGCATCAGGACAGATATTTTTGTTAACTAATATACATAATCTTACACTTGTCAAAAAGATATTTTCACGGAGACTAATTAAAAAAAAAAAAACTATCACCCAAAAGGTCTAAGTACAAATCTACCGAAGTGTGACATATTTTGCACAACATTTTTTATTTCAGTCTTTAATTGCTTAAATTTCGAGCATAAATCTTCAAAAGGAATGTACGTTCGAAGAGTGTGATGTGTTTTATAAAATTTGCTCACGCTTTTTCCAGACCTGCATATATGAACTTTATGAGCAAAATTAAACAGATTTTTTTTTTATCAAAATCTTAAAATACAAAAGATTCTGATTCTTCATTTCATTATTCTTAAACTTTATGAAATATCATATTAGATCTGTTACCTACATACTTTATCGAGGAATGTCTAACTCTTAATATAAAATTCTTATTTAATTAAATTTAAAACAAATTTATATTTTTAAAAAACTTACACTCTAATTGTTCCTATTACTTTGAAAGAGTCTGCTGTTTTGTGGTGTTAAATTTGTTTTTCACATACTTTGTTTTCGATTTTGAATTTTATAAGACTTCATTCATTACCTGTAATATTTTTTGAAGCATAAATATTTTTTGTGTTGAAATGAGGCAGAATTTATTTATTGTTATATTTTCTTATTTTGGTTTACTACGGGTGTAGTACGTGCATGTGAGATTTAAACAAATATGAGTGTAAATACATACATCAATTCATATTCATGTACATACAAACATACATACATATGTACATGAATAAATACACATAATGTACGAGTATGTACGTTTTTCTCTTATCACGAATGTTCTTGAATAGATCATTGATCAGCTAAAAAGAAAAGAAAAAAAAAACTAAATGCAGGCAGCAGCATCAATAAGTATATTTTTAAAAATGCAGATTTTCAAAATAGTCTTTAAGTGTAGCAAGTCTGGAGCAGAAGAGATTCGTTTAGAGTGCAGTATTGTTTTGTATTTTCAAATTAAAAATTAAAAATATTAAATTTTGTGATTGTTTTAAAAATATTAAAATAAAATGAATTATTATTACAATAATGATCGTCTTATTTCATATCCATGTGTTCGTGCTTTACTAATGCTTTTCAATATAGCATTTTGGGTATGAATTATTTTGTTTTTATTAAAAATACAATTTTAATTTCTATTACTAATAAAATGTGCGTTTCTTAGATATCGGGCTTATCACTAATATGGATTGGTATATGGATGCAAACAGATTTTCAAAAATATTTACAAATCAATACGGCTTATTCGGATCAAGCCCCCTACGTTTTACTGATAATGGGCGCTATAATAGTATTTGTAAGCTCATTAGCCTGCTCTTGTATAGTTAAAGTACAATCATCAATGTTAGTTGTTGTAAGTATCTATTACTGATTGATGATTACTAATATATGATGTTTATAATATATTAATTCGAACTTAGCACTCTTGGGGAATACTTACGTACTAAGAAGAATGGTGGCTTAGTAACATTAAATATTTATTATAAAATAATTTGTTTTTTTTTTTAATATTATGATAATTAATTATTTTTAATTTGTTAATTGTTTTCTTAATTGCAAATATTCTTTACTATTAGTACGGCGGATTTTTGATAACAATGCTATTTTCGCTAATTTCGTTATCTGTCTATGTCTACACGTATAAAGATGAATTATTAGCCGGTGTTTCCAGTGGAATTTGCAATCAAATTGAAAATTATGATCATCAACATTCAACGAATTCAGCAAATATAATGGATTTCATTCAAAGAAATGTAAGTATAATTTTAAAACTTTATTTTAAAAACTAAACTTCTGTGGCATAGAATATTAAAGTGAAAAATAAATAAAATTAAATCTAAAATATCGTGTGGAAATACACATATATGTATAACAATCTTCTAGATATGTATGTAGGTCAAGAAAAATTATCACCAGTTACTGCTTAAAAATAAACTTCAGTGATAAAAGAGTATAAAAATAATAATATTCTTAAAATAAAACAGGATTGAAGTTTTATAAATTCTATTGGATTTGCCTTAACATTGTGGTGGTCCGCTTTCGTTCTGAATTAAAATTATTTACTTCATTTTTAAATTTCATATTGAAAATTATGATTTCTTTATTTTATTTATACCCTTCACCACAGGTGTAAAGGGTACGTTTTGTTCTTGTGCGATTAAGAAAAAGGGTAGTGTGGATGTAGCTAACTAGTCGTCTTTACGTAACATAAAATATTTGAAATTTTTCGTCTGGAAGTATCAGCTAAGAAAAGAACATATTCACAAAATAAAGTATCTCTGATTTTTTCGATGTTTAAACACGGCTGTTAAAGCAAATGTTAAAAGAACCATGTTTTAACATCGAAAAAATTAATATTAACATCAAATTGAACAATCTACATTTCTCATTAACATGATGTTAGTGTTAATGTTACGTGAAGACAACTAGTAAGAGAGCAAGATTTAGAAATTTTTATCAGAGATACTTTATTTTGTGAATATGCATTTTCCCAAGCATTTTCTCCCTTTTCATAGCTGAAACTTCCAGATGAAAAATTAAAATTTGTATTACTTACAAAATTTGTTGTGCTGTAAATTTTGATGAGGACACATTTTATGATTTCTGTGAAGGAGCGAAAATGATCGCTTTCTAAAGTTCCCAAACTTAGTAAATAAAATATTTATATTATATTTCCTATCATTGCCAGGCTCTCGAAATAAAATTCATATTTCCATTAAAATATCAGTGCTTAACTTTATCTGTGCCATTGTATGACTGGGGGTACAAAAAATATGTATAAATTTATAATCGTAAAAGAAATATGTAATTAAATTTATCTGTCTAATTCTGAACCAATCTGGACCTCAAAGTTTAACAAATAGCAACACACAATAAATGTTTAATTATTCATTAATTAAACAATTAAAAATATATAAACAACCTATTTTAAAATCAAGTTCAACGACTAACTGATATTAAACAAAAAATATGGACAAATAGCAATTTTTATAAAAATTTAATTTTAATTGTATATGAAAATTATAAAAAATTAATTTGATTTTTTTCAATAAAAAAAAAAAAATAAAATAAAAAACACATGGGATTGTATATGTTTTCAAAAATATTTGCTAATATATATACGTATTTTTATTATCAGAAGTAAAGAAAAAAAAACGATTATTATTAAATAAACAACTTTTAGTATATGTTCGGATAGATTTATAGGTCAAATGTTCATTTGTTTTTAAAAATTGTAACTTAATTCCTTATTTAATCAATCTTCTGTCTCACTAGAATTCAAGTTTTGGTTTCCTTATTGCGATACGTCTTTAATTTTTCGTATAAATTGTTAAAACGATTTTATATTTTATAACTGATTTAGATTGTTTTTGTTAAAATAATTTATAAAAAAGTTTTAGGAAAAATGTCTCTAGTGTAGGTAAAATTTATTATCTCTTCATAGTGTCTACCATAGAATAGAACTAGAAGTTTATGTGGGAGCAACGCTATATTAAATTTTCAAAAAATTTACTATTTTTTTTTTTTTGTTTTTGATTGATATATATGACTACATGTATTTTGTTATTGTATGAATTAGGTTTTTGACAATTGAGTTAGGTTTTTTTCTCTTACATAAATATCTAGTTGTTAATCTATGGTGCCTACATTAGACAATTTTTTGTCAAGAAAAACAAATTAACGTCAATTTATGAAATGACCACATAAACAAGATGGCGAATTCATTAATGTGTTTATATATGATGCTTAGCCTTAATTTGCGGTCTATACTATCCTTTTTCTTGTTCGCACATAGAACAAATGTTGTTCATGTTTTGTTCTTGTTCGAACACCGTTGTTCGCAGTTTGAGTAACCATGTCTGCCGAAATTTTGTTCTAGAGTGAATAAGAAAAACGCTAATCAGGATTCAGCGTAACCACTTATGTAAGGTTACCTAGTAAGACTCGCAGTGATTTAGACGTTCTAGTGGAAGGCCAATTAATGCGGCACGACGACGACCAGAACCAATCAGCTGATCAATTTTTCTCATGCGGTCCATACAAAAAAGTTGAAATAAATTCAAATTCGACGCGCCACTACATGTCCAGCGTTGCCAGATTAAATTTATAACAATTTGTCTAATATAGACACTTTGTTATTGCAGATTCAAGAGAAAATTGTTAGACTCTGTTTTAACCAATTCGAATTGAAACAGGAGATCTCACTTGCCTTCAAGCTAATGTAAAAGTATCGCAGTAAAAGTATAAACAACTCAACGACACAAACAAAAAAACAAAACTTGTCTTGGGTGGACATAGTGTGACATATATTGTCTATACCAGGCGCGGATCTTAATGCGAAATTTGTACTAAGTCTAAAAATTTAAGGTAATAATTGTGAAAATCATTCTATTTTCCTCCCCCAAAAGCATGAGCTAGATCCGCGCGTCAAAATTATTGCAAACAGTTGCACAAAAATAACAATAACAACAATTTATTAATATTTTTATATACGCAGTTTGATACGTGTAACAATAAAGATTAATATGTTTTTTTGAGGTTACTTCACGCATGATTTTTACATTCGTCTGGATAAAAATTGATAGACAAGACGATAATGATAAAAAAATATCTGTAATTTATATAAAAATTCGAGATTTATTTTGACCAAAAAATTTGTTTTCATTATAAATATATTTTTTAATAATTATGTTTTTTTTTATTATTTTAATTTCAGTTGCAATGTTGTGGTAATGAAAGTTTTCTTGATTGGCCCGAAAATTCAGTACCATCCTCGTGTTTCCGATCACAAAGATCAAATGTTCACAAAACAACTACAGATGCAAACAATGTTTATGAAATTGTAAGTAATACTTTCTATTAATTACTCAAATCAATCAAATAAATTAATTAATTTAATCTAAATTGCAGGGTTGCTTATATAAAGTACGCAATTTAATCAATACGCATTTTACAACAGTGGGTGTGACAAGTTCCGCAATAGCACTATTTCCTCTATTTGGTTCAATTTTATCTCTCGGCCTATCAATGATGTACAATAAAGGCGGTTATGAAATTATTATATGAAAACAAAAAAAAAATCCTAGTTTTAGTAAAACACAAATTTTATTTATTTTTATAGGTTTTTTTTTTATTTTATTATTTGCATTATTTCGTATTTTCTTTCAAGCTTATATTTAGGCATAGATGAAAGTGATTGAAGCATGAATGTGTGAAAAATATATTATGGAGAACATACGTGTAAATATATATTTTTTAATGAGTCAAGTGTTGAAATAGTTTTCCATCATATTTTTTTATTATTATTTAATTACATATGATCTTAAATAAATTAAAAAAATATATATATAATTTATTCGAATTTAATAATACTGTGTAGTTTGCATTTTGCATAAAGTGACATTAAACTATATTTTACTTTGTCAATATTATAATTATAATTTAATGTTTCTTTAATAAAAAATAAAATAAAATATTTGTATAAAAAAGATATTTTTGTCAAAATTTACAAGAAAATAGAAAATTGCATACAGTGGCATAGAAAAGTCTACATACACTTTTGCAATACCTAGAGCAAGCTGGCTTAAAAATATTTTCAGTGTATATTTTGAAATATAAAAATGATGTAAGCAAAAATCTAATCGAAAACATACAAGTTATCATCCATGGACTAAAAGTTAATAGAACAATTGTCAGCATAATTTAATAATAATTAAAAAAAATGAGAGAATCTGTATGTATGAATATGTATATACAAGTATTCCGATTTAATTTATTTTTTTAAAATACCAACTTGTATATTTTAACAAAAAGAAAAAATTGTATCCTAAATAATTTTCAATCTCAATGTTTTCGATTTTAAAATGTTGTGCAAATTTTAATGAAATAAAACATAAAATATGTATGTATGTATGTATGTATGTATGTATGTATGTATGTATGTATGTATGTATGTATGTATGTATGTATGTATGTATATGAAACAAAAATAAATAAAAATGGCACATATATGCAAGCGTTTTAAAACTAAAAAAATTATTAAAAATAACAGTATTTACAAAAGCTCTAGAGGGAAGAAATTTAACTTAATACCAATGATCTACATAGTTGGCATACGGCGTGCAGCATTTGGGCTTAATAACGTAGTATTGCCTTCGATCGCATTAAGGCGTGTCATCGATATATTATTTTGAGTATAAGTGGAATGAGTAATACCAGTTCCGCCTGGACCATTCTTTAGTGAATCTTTCGTTCGTATACCAAACTTTTCCAACACGGAGTACCAAACTCGTTTTTTAAATACGAATATGAAGAAGACAAACACACCCAACAATACATTGAAAGAGTCACTTATGGCCCAAAAGAATATCTTTTTGTGATCATAAAATAATATACTCAAAAGTTCTAGGAACCAAGTTATACCCATTACTACGAATAATTTCGTATTCATGGCAAATCTCGCTTTGTCCACAAAAAAACGTCTTTTCAGAACTGGTTTTTCATTATTTGAACTTTGCATACGAAAGATTTCACGTTTAACACGATTACAATAGCGTAGTGTTAGGATGAATAGTATAAAATTTATGAGAAATAATAAACCAATTGGACCCGAAAAAAATAAAAGATTTGCCGAACCAGGGGAATCATCTGAAAAAGAAATGTTGACAATTAAAATATAAAGTTTTTATTATTTAATAATTAATTTATCTTACATGTAAACCAACATCTACCATGACCAAAATTGGGACGAATATTTTCACTTAAGACGTCGGTTTTTGTTAAAGTAACCGTTATAGCTGTTATTAACGTTGGTAGACCCCATCCATATAGAGAATATAAAAGAAACCGTTTAGTTTGATTCTTTTTGAAACCATGCTTCTTTTTAGCTGATCTAAAAATATAAATAAAAATATTAATAAATGGAAAAATATTTACTTGTTTAATTGAAATCAATTGCTATTTACTAATTATAAATATATTCCCTAACGTAAAGAGGAATGGGGAAAATATTTTAGATATTTATTATACTACTTAATGTTGATATTTTTTTGTATATTACACACCCTCCAAATATCATGATAAAAATGTCTACAAGTATTTTGACAAAATATTTGTTGTTAATGATTATTAACACTTGTTGCATTGTTTACCATTACAAATATATTTGTATGAATGTTTGAAACATATACATAAATATATAAATATAAGTATGTAATATAATAAGGTGGGTATTTATTTAATTATTTTATACATTTTTTTATCCGTTTTTTTTTTTTTAATATTTATGTACTTTTGATAAGGACCCAATTTGAAGTAGATGTATATGCCATAATATTTTCCAAAACATGTTGTAGCTAACATTTTAATGGAACTCTGCGACAGATGGCACACAGTGAATAATTAAGGTTAACACACTAAAAAAAGTATTTTTAATGTATGCGGTGCATCAAATGAAATTCGTAGTTTTTCCCAAGAATTTATTAAATTAATGTACAAATTCATAGTTCCAATGAAAAGATTCATTAAAATTTATTTAAAAAATTAACGCTTATAAACATTACCTCGAACTCAGTATTTAAATTGATTTCTTTATAAGATAAGTTAATTAGTTAATTGTTTTAATGTATTCATACATTGAATTTGTTTATTTAATGTACTAAAAAATTGTTTTAATTAAAAAGAAGTTTTACACAATGAACAAAATTATAGATTCAATGAAATATTTCATTAAATTACGTCTTACTAATTAAACGCTTTCTAACGGAAAAAAAATAAACAAAAACAAAACAGTTTGTCGCGTTTTAAATAACAAATAAGTTATTAATATTATTAATTTATACACCAAATTAAAAGAATTATTAAAAACCGGCAACATGTAAACATAATAGTGTTAGTGGTTTTAAACAATTTTTGAAATTATATATCCAGCTTATATATGTGTACATAAAATAATTAAGATGCAGGACATTTAATAAGCCATCAAAAAATATAATGAATTCATAAATATATAAAATATTTTAATTTAAATCTTTATAAAATCATATTACAGATTGATTAAAATTTGGACGCTGCATTTGCTGATCGTCATGATATTAATATCAGATCATATTCATAATATAATATTTATTTTTTATTTAATTTAATTTAAAATAAAAACCAAAAATACAGAACAATTATTTTTAATGTACGGTTTCATTGGAAGAATATATGGGTTCAATAATATTAATGAACTGTTCACTGGAATTATTTATTTTATTTGAGGAAAATTATATTAATTGATAAAATTAAAATTTTATCAATAAACTTTTATATATAATTTTAATATTATATAATTATATATAATGTTAATAATTTTCATACGTTGTTCTAATAAACTAGTACATAGGGTCAAAATTAGTGCAAAAATTCATTGAGACAATTAATTTTTTCATTGTATTTATGTACCTTTTCTGTTCAGTGCATTTACTTTTAAATATCTTTGTCAAATATTATGTCAAAGGTCAAACGTGTAAATACAAGAATATGTATTACTATTATACATATATTATTTTTTTAGTGGGAGTTGTTTATTAAATCGACTAATGAAGTCCCGATTTCATTACCATTAAATTAAACAATCGTTCATGAATCGAAAAATAACATTTTTATTGTTGAAAATTGTTCTTTATGACTTCAGCAGCAACTTTTGTTGTGTGATTTTTTCATAATTCCATTATTTACAAATATTACCTTTATTTGTAGGTTATAGAAGAAAATCAAAATTTTGACCTAAAAATTTCATAATTCGACTAAATGATGTTTGGCAACTTTGTACAAATTCTTTCAGCGAGTATTTATGCTGAACATATGAACTCATAATATTTGCAAATACAGGGTGTTTTTATGTATTTTTAATAAAATAATTTGTACTTATTTTAAAATTTGAAAAATAATCGAAAATCAGTAAAAAATGTTCTACACGAAAACATTGATACAAAGAAAAACAACAAAACACAATAACATTATAAGAGGTGGGCAAAATTTCGTTGACATTTCACCTTATGTGGGAGGTGAGCGATAAAGTGGGTTGAAAACGCTCATTTTTTATTTCCAAGTTTATATTGCCCATGAGAATTTCTTTATACATGTTTTTATTTAAGAGTGATATAGCAGAAAAGTATGAAATTAAGCTACAACGGACACCCTGTGTTTTTTGTATTTAACTCATAACTTTTTCATTATTTACTGATTTTGCTCATTGTCAACCTTATATAAGATAAATATTTGAGTTAAATTTAGTTCCCCTTCGTTGTGCCGTTCCACATAACTAGGACCCAGAAAACATATACATATTTTATAGAGTTTCAAATTAAAATTAGTGTCTATGGGCTTAATTTGTAATGTATAATACATTTCAGTAACATAAACTCTCTTTTTTAATATACATTATATTTTTTAATGAATTTGTAAAATTTGCCGAATAGGGCTTTATTGTTTTTTATACGGCACAAATTGGACTGAATGTTTTGCATTGAAAGTCAACATAATTGTTGATGACTATAATATCATGAAGATTACATTCCTACATTAAAAGTTATATATGAATGAAGGTGAAAAACGCATTTTTTCGATATTTTTTTACATTTTTCATTTTTTTTTCGTAAACGAAAAATGCGATCGTCCCGCACCACCGCAGAATTTAAGACTTTCAAGTCGTTAATAATCGTGTTGAATGACAAGACATAATATTTAGCTCAATTAGTGCCGCTTAAATGTTAATGGTAGTATTTTCTAAATTCTATATTTTGTTGTTGCCATTATGTTTTTCTCAATGTGAAGATTACTACCCAGACTAACAATTCATAACATAAAAATACGTTAAATTCATAAAAAGTTAAAAAGTCCGTCCGTTTTAGGACAAGCGATGGACACCCAAATTAGATATAAAGGTAACTGACTCTACCCCCGACATTCATAGCTTGAAAATGAAAAAGTACTTTTTTTTTGGCATATTGCTAAATATAAAACTTATTATATAAGTCATTTTTCGTCACTCCTTCAAATTAATAAATAAGGAATTTAAAAAAAAATGTATGAAATTATGTGTAGGTGCCACCTTAATGAATTGCTGATTTTTTTCTTTTTTTTATGAAATAAGAATGTAATAGATATTTAATGTATAAATAATACAAATAACATACTAATAAATATCGACTTTCATCATTAATTGTCAATTATTGAACCCACAAAAATGTCATTAATTTCGCTTAAGTGGACATTTATTCCTGGGGAAAATACATATTAGTAAGATGTTTTTTTTTTATAACATCAATCATCATTGAATGCAAACAATAAAAGTCATAAATATTTTGTGTATAAAAATAATTAACAAATAAATATGTAGGTAGGTATCTACTTTGTGAAGAAAATTACACATTCTACTTACATACACATATTATTCCTAATAATAATGTAAAATAATAAATTTTAATAGTTTGTTTTGTAAGTGGCGAATATTAAAAATAAAATGGAAACATATTCGCTATTGGAGGTCCCCTAAATGTACAATTTAATTTGTAATTATTAAATAAAAATAAAAAAAGGAAAAAAAAAATACTAACTAAAAATACTTAGGTGTTAATAGTTATGAATGTTGTGCTTTTGTTATTATATTTTTGTTTTTGTTATTATTTTTTGGTCGGGCGAATTTTTCATAAATAGACCACAGGGGAGTGACTAAATTGTTATTTTTTTTCTTTTTTTTCACATAAAGTTAATTAAATGACATACTAAATTAGATAAATAGACCAAGCGAAAAAAAATAGAACCATGTGATAATATAATAAGTGCCAATGGTATTAATTCAACTCATTTATGTTTATGCGGTGTGTAATCAAAGACCTTGTTGTTGTGTGTTTTTTTTTTTAAGAAAAAAAATTATTAATTTAATTAACATTTATCAACCAGACAGTGTATAATATTTCACAACTTTAATATTTACTTAGAAAAATTATAGCGGATTTACCACAAAGTAGGGGAGAGTTAAATGAATTGTAATTAAAAACAATAAAATATTATAATAACTTTTGGGTGCCCTACAGATATAAATATTAATTTAAATAGGAATATAAATTTAATAGAAAATAATATTTTTTAAAAAACAATAATATTTAAGACAATTTTTATTTAAATTAAGAAAACATCATTTCATTATTCTAATAAAAAAACTTTGAATTGTGACAGCGTTGTCACAATGAAAATATTTTATTTTCTTTAAAAACTATCAAATCTTACATATTTTATAGTGTTCCAATAAACCAAAAGATATTATAAGTTATATCGATTAACAACGTAAATATCCCACAATCAGATCATGTAAATTACCTCGGTATTCATTCGTCTGACAGGGCGTCGGCACATTGAAGAGGCTTCATATGAAAATTAAAGCTTCCAATCTCCATAGGCTGATCAGCAACAAATCTAAATAAAGCCTTGACTGTAAAGTCATCCTGTATAAGACTATGTTAAAACCAATTTGGACTTATGGTATCCAATTATGGAGAACGGAAAGTACCACTAGTATTGATCTAGTATACAGAGGGCACAATCGAAAATTCTTAGGACTTCTGTGGAACGAGAACATCCACAGAAGTAACATTGGTAAAAGAAGAATTTGAAAAAATTAGAGGGAGATATGTCTGTAAATTACAACAGCATCCTAACCCGCTAGCAAGATTGTTATCCAGACCTCAATGTAAGAACCATTATCCAATCATGGCTCTTAGCTGAGAGCAAATAGTTTTTATTTTTAGATATAAGATTTTAATATATATTGTTTGGCATAAGAAGTAAAGGCAGATACAATAATTTAATAAATAACAGTAAAAAAAATATAAGTGATAAAAACTATCACTAGTGATACTCTATGGTTTATTGGGGTTTGATAAAAAAACTTGAAAATTTAACAAGTTCTGGAACAGGGATAATGTATCATTTAAGACCCATTATATTATATACTTTCGGGGCTATGGTTAAATTCTGATTCGATCTAGTTATGTTTTTCCGTCTGTTGAAAGCAGAATAGGGCACGAAGAGGGCAACGTACGGAAATTTGGTTCAAATATTCTATCTTATATAACCTTTTTTGGTATTGAAAATGGGTGAAATCGGTTAATAAATAAAAAAGTTATGTGCTAAATACTAGAATCACAGAGTGTCCCCTGCAGCATAATTTCATAGCTTTCTGCTGATATCTGTTAAACTAAAGCATGTACTACAACGAAATTTTATACACATAGTTCAAGAGTCAATATAAACTTGGAAACCAAAAATAGGCATGATTCACCTACCTCTCATATAAAAGGTTAAATGGCAACGAAGTTTTCTACAAATATTTCAATCTAAATATAAAAATTTTAATCTTTCAAGCTTAACATCTCGTGAACTAAAATAGACAGGAAATGCACCCGATGATGCCTTTTTAGATTTCTTTTACTAAAATCCTTTTGGTTTAAAAATCTCTGAAATCGATTCAGATATAACGAGTCAAGTTTGCTTCTAAAAATGTTCATAGCATATGTGTCCAGTTTTTGAACAAAGTTATTTCCCAATAAACCAAACGATATCATAACGATATTGAAACGATATTATCTAGGTGATAAAAATTANNCGTCTGTACCAAATTTTGTTCTAAATGATTTTAGTATTAAAAAAAATATATTTTTTGCATTTAAATACTTATGCTAAATATAATTGTAAGAAAATATAATATGCTGAAATAAGAAAAAATCCTAAGTATCAAATCCAATCGCAATTATATTTCTCTTGGTTGACATTTAAGCTGGTACATGATTACTTAACACCTCTGAATAAGATGGCTAGACATTCAAATATTAAGCTGCTCTGTATAAGGTGTCATATAAACACCCCTGGTAATTTTGATGCAGATAAATTAGCCAGGAAAGGTTCTCTCCTTCAAAATGAAGAAATAGACCAAATGATTGCATTATCTATAGAGGTTAGTTCAACAAGGATTTCAAATATGAGACAAATATAGCCAAGTTTTATTATTTATTTATTTTTATTTATTTATCTATTTAGTAATTTATTTATTTATTTATGTATTTAATTTATCGATAGGAATGCCAAGACCAATGGATTGTTAGGCGCTTGTTACGAAACTAGAACCCCCTTAACGACTATTGCACGAATTGCTAAAATAAGGTCAACAATAAAACATCTTTTATGAAATTGTGTCATTCTTACGATTTTAAGAACTATAGACTTTGTTTCTCTGAAATTGACATCAGCATGTATGCTTTGAGTTGGTTCAATTCTAACCTTGATATGGGTATATGAACTTACTCCACATGATTCACATGAAGGTAACACAAATAGTACCTTTTCTTACAGGTGCAGTTCCAATTGAAACTAATCCAAATAAATTACAATTCCAAAGCATTCAGTAGACCATAATTGTAGCTCTACTCAAGTTAAGTAAATTGTTCTTAGCTGTAGATTAAAACCAGTGTTGCCAGTAGAAGGAAAAATACTTAGAATAGCAGGAAAAATCGGATGGATATGTTATTTCTGCCACGGACAGGTCTGGGGGAAATGATACCCTACATACAAAGTAGATATTCATTGTGCCATATGTAAGTACATATTACAAACATATTGCATATCGAAAGAACTGTAGAAGTCAGGGTTGAGAGTTAATGATTACATTTTCAATTAAATTACTTTACAAGTAATTTTAATTAAATATTTTCAATTACTAATACAAGTAATTGTAATTGATATTGTTTCTAATTCATTTATCTTTATTTATTTAATTTTCACGATATTATGTGAAATCTTAACAACAAGTATTCAAATCTTAAATCTAAATTTAAATCCAACCATTTTCGGAGGAAAAAAAACTTTATTTATTCAAAGGGTTTAGCTTCTGCGGAGGTCTGTTGTGTTCCTTCTTCTCAAACGGTTGTAGCCTATGCTACTCAATATATTTCGAGCAAGTGGGTTTGGGTGTACTTCATGTAATTGTAATTAAAAATTTTCAATTACAATCAATGATTTCTCCACAACCCTTGTAGAAGTAAAAGTCTGTATAATTTAATAATATAACTTTTTAATTAAAATCTTTAACTGAGATAAAGATAAAGTTGATAAATCTGGGGCAAATGGTACACCCTATACAAAGCAAAAATTCTTTAAGGCATGTGTAAGGATCTATTACACTCAGAGAACTCAAATTTCTTGAAAAAAAAAAAAAAAAAATTATCTCATCGCAATGATAAAATTAAAATGAGGTAATAGGTTCTGGGGGAGAGGGCGAATCTGTATTGCGTAGGAGAGGACGAGAAATGCTATATTATATTGCCACACTAACTCGACACAATAATAATTTAACCATAACATAGTAAATGCTTTCGAGAAAAATATGAAATTAATTATTGTTTTTTAGTTGGGTTAAGTTGTCTACAGCTAAACTAAAACTTTTATGTAATTAAAACCTTGCTGTATGTCTCGAATAAATCAATATAATGAGCATGACCCTTTTGAATAAAGTAAATAATTAAAAAAAAAAAAAAAAACTTAATAACACGCACACATAACTCACCCAAACGTCTGCCAGATATCGAAGCACATGACATTCATCCATGAAAATGCCGCCATTAAACAGAAATATATAAAGAAACCTACAAAATATAAACAAAATCATTTTAAAAAAATATTTAAACCAACAACAACACAATATAAACTGAAACTGAGAAAATATTTTAAATATTTACTTGAGTAAATTTCAACAGAAAAATGCGATTATTTTTATGTTTTCTTAAATTATCATAACATTTAAATTATTGCGAAATCAAACGAATTCTTCAACACTCACCTGATGCAAAACATATAGTGTCATTTGGTGTTGGCATTAATTGACCCAGAGCAATTCCCAAATATGCCGTAAACAAACTGCTTACCAAACAGATCAATATCTTGCCGGGTAAATTGCGTAATTTTCCTATACACAAATAGACCAAGAGGGTAATGGCATAGAATGAACAAGAAATCAGAAGACCAATGGTGTAGACCTTAAAACGTATACGATCGTTTCCAACCACTTTTGAATCGAAGCAAAGAAATGTGTACAACTAATTTAAAAGTTTTATCGTAAAACATTGAATGTTTTTCTTTAATAAATCTAACTACTATTGAAATTACCTTTTGATCAGCCCACGAGGCATTACGAATTTTCTCAACACAATATTGGGCATTTGTATAGTGTTTTTTGGTTGCCATCACATAAAGAGATCCATCACGATCACTTATTGTATGGGCTTCATCAGCATAAGCATCCGGATCTAAACGATATTTGAGACAATCTAAGCTGCGCAAAATTCCAAAAACTATAATTAAAATAACAAAAAAAAAAATGTTAAATTTGTTGTTCACACAATGATGTGAAAAGTTTCTTAATTTAATTACTTTTCAAATAAACGAGGGCTGTTTAAAAATAGAGAGTAAACGTATTATGTTAATAATATTTAGATTTAATTTAAATTTAATATGAATTTATGGAAATTAATTATTTAATTATCTTCTCTAATAATGGAAGTTGATGAGTGAGTAAAAAAACGTATTAATAACGTCACTCACGTAGTTTATTTAGTGCATTTGTAATTTAAACTAGTATAACTTGAGATAAGAAAAATGTTTATATTTGTGACAAATATAAAAAATTTATAAAATCAAGCTACATATATATTATTTAATTTAGCAATTATTAGTTTCAAATTTATATTTTATTTTTCAAATTTTTCTTTTAAAAAATGTTTCCATTTAAAAGTAGCTGTATACGCTTAACAATATTAATATTTTATTTTTTACAATTCTTAAATAGAAATTTAGCAAATAAATATTAAATTCGATAAACAAACCCATATTTCATTTGTCTGGCAAAATTTTATTTAACACCTACTTGTTGATTGAATGAATGAATGACTGACTTTTATACCCTTAAATTGTTTAATTATCATTTTACTCCTAACACTTTTCTAAATACCATTAAATAATTCCTTTATTTACTAATGATTATAACAATATAAAAAGGTAATAAATATATTTGTTAAATTAATAAATTTATTAACAACTAAGAACGCATAAATAAATAAATAAATAAATAAATAAATAAATAAATAAATACACAAAATGAATAAAATAAAAAAGACTTTGAAGAGGAATATGTCATTAAACACAATACGCATTTGGACAAATACAAAATATTAAAATTTGTTTAAAGTTCTCAATGGACATTAAATGCTATGGGTCCACTACATTCGGTCCAAAAAAAAATGTAAGCATTTTGTAATTATTATTATTATTTATTTATTTTTTTGAAAAAAAAAAAGAAATATTTATTGTCCATTCCTGAAAAGATTTGAAAAAAGTTATATTATTTGACATTTTCATGAATAATGCATATTTATAACATATAATGTTATTTTTACAGCATATTTAATAATTTTAAAGCATATTTTGATATCTTTAAGATATTTTTCTTATATCCCATGACATCTTAAAATATTTTTCATTTCAAATTAATTTTAATGAATCCCGCCAAGGCGCATTTTAAAGGTTATGTTTTTCAGCTGATTTTTGTTTACGTTTTTCAAAAGTCAATTTTTAATTAAAAAAAAAAACAAAAACTGTTAAAAGAATGTTACAATACAGAGTGCAATCGAAAAAATCTTAACGTACATAAAATTAAAACACTTGAAAACGGTTGACAATAGAGTTTTCATTGTTAAGTTTGTTTGACAATAAACTGTCGTATTCACAAAAACTTAAGAAAGATTTTATAAATATTTTTAAGCAAAATTCCTTATAGTTGTATTCAAAAAACGATTATTTGCTTATTAAACCTTTGGTAAGCCATATTTAACTGCAAAAAAATTTATATTGGTTCGACCCTACTTTAAGGCTTTTTTAAGCATATGTCCGTTACATTTTTCAAGAAAAAAATAATAAGTTTTTTGATTCATTAGTAAATGTTTTACAAAAATGTCATATTTTGAAATGTCTGGTTCTTGAAATTTATTGCAAAATTAAAAATTTGTGTCATTTAAATACGTATTAATAAATTCCAGAACAGGATAATTATTTTTAATATATAATATCATAAACATAAACGGGAAAAAGTATATTTCGGCTGCCGGCACGTCAACACAATGTTCTCCATAATCTCATAATATATCGAAAATGTTCATTGTTTTCTATTACCACGTTATTACAAATAAAACATTAATATATACACGTCTTAGATTATGGTGTAATTAATCTATCATAACAACTCCGGGTTTAAATTTATGCATTTTAACAAGAAAAATTTATTAATCCCCAGTTTTTATAAGACAAACGAAAAAATGTACTTGTCAAAATGTATGGAAAACAAGAAATAAATTTGAAATTTATTATTTATTGCCTTAGAAAAACAGGGATAGAATAGTTAAAATTTACTAAAATTTCAACAAAAATTATGTAAACAAAAGAAAATATGAAATAGTGATGCTGATTTCATCACAGAATATTCGTTATTCGGATGGATATAATTATATTCATCAAAAATTTAAGTAAAATAATTTCTTTTGTACATTTTATTTAAATAATCAAATAAAAAATTTAAGTAAAATTATTTCTTTTGTACATTTTATTTAAATAATCAAAATTGAGATATAAAAAATATATTTATTAGTTTATTACCACAGTAAATATTTTCGATACGATACATTAAATTATCAGCCGTATTCTTTGTGAATACGACTGATAATTTTTATTCTTCTAACCACTATTAATGAAGTTATAGACCTTTTCCGGTAACGCTTTCATTTGAGATTTGATTGAGATCGGTATATTATATATATATATATATATA
>MINK01016550.1:0-11318 GCA_001735545.1 Phormia regina
GAAAATTTGTTATAAAAAAATTTTTCTTATAGAAAATTTGTTATAAAAAAATTTCTATTTTTCTTATAGAAAATTTGTTATAAAAAAATTTCTAAATTTGTTATAAAAAATTTTTTTCTTATAGAAAATTTGTTATAAACAAATTTTTCTTATAGAAAATTTGTTGTAAACAAATTTTTCTTATAGAAAATTTGTTGTAAACAAATTTTTCTTATAGAAAATTTGTTATAAACAAATTATTTGATAGAAAATTTGTTACAATAGTTATAAAAAATTTTTATTATAAAAAATTTTTATTATAAAAAATTTTTATTATAAAAAATTTTTATTATAAAAAATTTTTATTATAAAAAATTTTTCTTATAGAAAATTTATCATAAAGAATGTTTCTTATAGAAATTTTTTTATAAACATTTCTTCTTATAGAAAATTTCTTATAAACAATTTTTCCTTTAGAAATTTTTTTTAAAAATTTGTTTCTTATAGAAAATTTGTTTTAAGTTTATGTCTATTTCCTATTAACAAGGGCTATCAAAAATCAGAAATTATAGTGGATTTTGAATCGATTTTTTTTGTCTCAGTGTATATAGAGTTTAAAACGTCTTTAGTAGTAGTACGCAACAATGTTGTGATTCCAATAAACGTTAATCTTATAAATTTTTCAAAATCAGGGGATTAAAAATTAGATTTTTATTTAAATATCCCATTTTTTTAAATTTTTACATTCGTTAAAGAATGATGTTAGATATTAATATCTTTAAAAACGTTTACGTTTCATATTAAATGTTAAATTTAAAATATATTCTACAATAATTATATACATACAAACATATTAATAGTTTATTAGTGGGCGTTTAAAATTTGTATGATTTTAAATATATATCCGTATGTGTGTGTGTGTATGCTTAATGCATTCGTTAGATGATTTCGTAAAACATACTTAAAAACTTTAGCCTTTCATAATTAACAAGAAAGAAGCGGACTTTGTTTATAATCATACTTTGCATTTTGTATGTTTCAAGTTTTTCGTTGCCATTATTATTATTATTGTTGTTGTCGCTTTTTAGTTATTGTTTTAATAATTCATGTGCAACACGTTTGCGGGAAACAAAAGCTCTCTTATACAACAAGCTCAAAAACTTCAAGGTTAACTACTACTACGACTACTACTGCCTGCCTGCCTGCCACTAGTACTAAGTCTAATTTTTTTCAAATTGTTGACTTAAATGGGTTTGTATGCGTTTAAATGAGTATGTGTGTGTATATGTGATTGTATCTACATAAGTTGAAAATTAGAGATAAAATATTAAGAATAACACAATAACAAACAAATACACTGGAAAAAATGTTTTCAACAATTAAAATCATTGGCATAAAGTTAGAAACAAAATTTCACGAAAAAATCTTAATAAAATTGTTATTCAAATGTGTATTGTAATGTGTATTTAAAGAAGATAAAAGTAATTATGTCATACGTTGGATTAAGACTTAATTATATACATATATTCTTCTTTCTGATCTCAAATTGATCTTCTGTTTTTTCCTATGAACCAAATTGTCTCTATAGGTAAAAAAACTCAGGGAGATGACAGCGGATTCGATATTCGGCTATGACGAATCTGTTGGATGAAAGAACGATTTTTTTAAAGTTCACTCTTGACTAACATTTTCTAATTTTTTTTCTTTATATAATTTTGTTATTTGTTGTTTATAAAATAAAAAAATTCCAGAACATCGGGTAATGTTTAAACTATCTGTAATGAAAAAAACTTCACCAAGGTACGACAAAATGTAAAAATGTTTAATCTTTAAAGCCAAATATCTCATAAACTAAAAGAGATAAGATCGCTTCCAATATATTGAGATATAATGAATCAGCCTTTCAGAGGTCTATATAATCCAAACTCAAAATTTAAGATTGCCCACACCTTTACTATTACTGTATGAAATATCATTGAAATCGAATCATCCGTTCGGATATTATAGATTTATTTCCATTTTATTTTTTAAATGGATCGATGGGCAATGCTTGTGCATTTATATAATTAATTTTTTATAGTTTTTGACCCATATCTGTTGCTTATAAACAAATTTACTTAATTCAAAAAATCGACTTTTTATAAAAATATGTACAACTGATCTTTACAACAATAAAAATCTTTAGATTTAACAAGAGAATCCAAAAAAAAAGAAAAATATGTTTTGGACGATATCTCAGTTATTATTGAAATGATTTAATTTAATAAGAAGAAAGAGTAAAAAAAAAATAATTCAAAAACTTCTTTTCTAAAATGAAATCTCTAGCATAAACAGAGACTTTAGAAACGGGTTTAAAAACCGGTTTTTAAAGTCTAGCTTCACCATTTATAAACCAATTTTATTAAATTTCAATAGCGAACTTTCCGAAAAGATTTCCGATCGTTTGATATATATATTTGTCAATTAACAGTAGTTTCCATAAACGACATTTCAAACGACAGCCATTTTTGTTCTTTTGCTCTCACACGAAAGTAGTGAAAATTTCAAAACAAAATAACAAACCCTGTTTGGAAAGTATATGAATATTAGGAAATTTGAATTTTTATCAAAGTAAAGAAATTGTAATAATTTTTATATTTTTTTTAAATCGTTTAATAGGTCATAATTTTTCTGTAGAAAAATAATATATTCCAAAATTTGCTTCAATAGTTTTAAATAAAATGTTTCATGTATCTTATGTTTAAATACTTATTTGGAAGTACTTTAACAAACTATTTCAACATTTACGACCTTCATTATATGTTTCTAATGCAAACAATTAAATTTATCTACAATAAATTTTTCGTTGTCGAAATTCTTTGTCTTAAATTTTTTTCCGAGGTCGATTTCAATACTTGTTCTTTCTTTCTTTTGTTTATTTTATTTGTTTCTATTTGATGATTATGCAACAGTGCTCCAATTTGTTTCATTGTTTTTTTCCCCCATTAAGTTCTTGATAGTTACATATTTTCATAAAGAATTGTTATCTGAAAATGTTTATCAACAAATTAAATAAAACAAAAGCTTTTTATTTGAATTTTATAAAATAGTTTTTCTTGACTATAGTGTTTACACGTGTTTTCTATGACCACAATTAAATATAAAAATTATACGTAAACTTCTTATCATTTTTACAACCTTCATCTCAGGTGGAAATATCAATCCGTTTGTAATTTATAAAAAATTTAGACCCCAAATTGTATATGTATTCTCGATCATTTTTAAGAGAAGAAATCTAAATAACAGTTTCTGAAGATCTTTTTATCGGTTGATAATATATAATATATAGTATTTATGAGACCAAATTGGTCGAACACTAGTAAGAATGCAATATTCGACTTGTTCTAATCTGTTATACTGCAAGACAGACTGATAAACATAGCTAAATTAACTCACAATATTACCAGGTCCCAGAATGTTCATATATACCTTAAGGAATCTTAAATGATTTTTTCGACATATTATATACAGAATGCCCGAAGTGATGTTCATAATTATAAGCGCACAATGGGTGTAGTATAATGGAATATCTAATAAGGATGTTCGCATGTTTACTAACAGCAAGGCGGCCATTAGTTTCCCAGCAGGTGTGTACACCACATCAAGGATTGTGTCTGGAGAAGATTGCGAGATAATTGTTGGTTACGTTGGTCGCATGGCTTCCAGGACATTAACGGCAACTGTGAGGCTAATAGACTTGCAGGAGCCAACTCAAACAATTATGGTTGCAACGATGATATAGGCGTTACATTATCATTAGGTAAGCAGCGAATATCACGCAAATTCCATCTTGAAACTTTGAAAAGATGGTCCAAGAAATCCACCTGTGTAGAGACCAGGAAAATCTGGTCCGTGAAGGGAAGAGCAGCGAATAATTCAGTTGTTGAAGCTGCAAAAGAACCCTATTGGTATCAGTACAAGACATTCATTTGTTACCCTCACGCGGGTTCTAGGACATAGGAACATTTACGCCAACTGCGAATCCCATAGACTTGCAGGAGCCAACTCGAACCAATATGGTTACAACGATGATATAGACGTTCCATTTACATTAAGCAGCGAATATCAAGCAAATTCCATCTTGAAGCTTTGAAAAGATGGAGCAAGGAATCCACCTGTGTAGAGTCCAGGAAAATCTGGCCAGTGAAAGAACAGCAGCGAACAATTGAGTTGTTAAAGCTGCCAAGGAGCCATCTAAAGAACCCTATTGGTATCAGTACTAGCCACTGGCCCTTCAGATAACATGCTAGAAGGCTGGGACTCCACTTTTGCAGGAATTGTATAAAGGAGGAAGAAGAAGAGACCACGGAACATCTTCTATGTTACTGCCGGTCCTTTGGGGATCTAAGGACTTTAATACACAAATCCTGTCTCTCTAGAGCTGAACCAACTAGGTTCACGAAGTGGTTCGAAAGACCGGATAATCATAAAGATTACGACATGACGCAGCGGTAGCTTTCTATGACAACTCAACGGGACCTTTTTTTTAGACCCAAGTGAGATTAACCTAAGGCGACTGCCAATAAAACCTAACCTTTACACAGAATGACAAACCCACTACATCGCCCATTGTTTTTGTTGTATAATATAAAACCTTTGCTATATGACAATACACTGTTAAGGGTTTTATAAGATTAATCACAACACTACTTTTTGTTTCTCAGTAATTTGGCATTTTTTTATTTTTTTCATACAATTTTTGACGCAATCACGCAAGCGCCTATAAAATACAAATAAAAAGCAAAAACTATAATAACATTTGCTTTCATATTTGTTGTACTTAGTACATTTATAAATGAATTCGTTTGTTAAATTTATTATACCCTACAGCACCATAGGTGGTTGGGGTATAATGCGTTTGTGCTGATGTTTGTAACGCATAGAAATAATTATCCCGCAGTCACCTTAAAGTATACCAATCGACTCAAAATCACCTTCTGAGTCGAAATTTAGCACAAATAATTATTTTGACACAAGGATGAAGCCAATTGAATTTGGTTATAATCGGCTTATTATTTCACCTAGTCCCCATGCAAATGTCTTCCTGGAATTGAGATTTAACACTCAAAATTAAATATTTTAATGAAATTTAATAGAAATACGTTTTATATAAGCACAAGTCCGTATGCCAAATTTCATGAAGATCCGTCCATAATTGGCCATAGCTCCCATATCGGGCCCCTCTTTCAAAAATCACTTTAATGTGCATAAATCCCACAAAAATGTTAGTATTAATTTATAATTCGACATAAATAATAAATTTATAAGTAGAAATCACAGTGTAAAATCTCATGAAGATCGGCCCATAACTAACAATAGCTTCCATATAAGACCCAATTTCGGGAATTATTAAAAAGTTCATAAATACATGTGAATCTTAGTATCGACGTAATATTCTGTATCAGTATTTTTTATTTTTCACTTAATAAAAATATAGGTCCATAATTGGCCCTTTTCCGAGTGTAGGGTATCATATGGTTGGGCTTGACCGACTCTACCTTCTTTTCTCTTTTCATTATAACATTATTTTTCTTTCTTGTTTATGTAACATTTATACTCCAAACTATAAAACATACAACTGCATGACTGCTTTCATTTTATTTTATTATTGGAAGTTTTGCTCCTCGAAATTTATACACTATCCATTCCCCCTACCCCCACCATTCTAAAGTAGCAGTCATTTGGTATAACTATAACCATGTCATGACATATTCTATACTCTATTCTTTGCAATGGAACATGAAAATAAAAAATAACACAAACTACCAACCAACAAACCCCACTCCAGTGCCCCAGTTATTTTTTGTTTTGAATTGTGTGTTTTAGCACTTTAATTAGTAAAATTAAATGTAAACACGAATAGTTCTCTGAACGCAATGGAGATACAAGTGCGAGCAGTTGTATAAAAAAAATATACAAATATAAAATAAAATATTTAAACAACAACAAAAAAAGTACAAAGAATTGTTTAATAGAAAAACAACAACATTATATAGCAAATTGAGTAAAATATTTATTTTTACATATGTATGTACATGTTATGTAAGTTATTGAAGGGCAAATATTTTTTTTTATTTATAATTTTGCCCTTTATTTATGGAAAAGTAAGGAAGTTTTTCAAACTTTCCTCTTGAAAAAATTTCACAATAATTTTACAAGAAAAAAAAATACATATAATTTGAGTCTGACCGAAACCTATGCGGCGATCTGAAACTATTTTATATATATTTTGTTGTTTTTTATGAAGATATATATATTTTTACCCAGCAAAAAGTTTGCTTGGCATCTAATGAGATTATAAGCTGATAACTCATTATTTTAACATGGTGATGTCATTTGAGGCAACTATTTAATATATTATTACTGGTAGGCATTTTAAAATTTATATATTGAAAACATATATTAAAATTAAAGATTATAATTTAATTGTCGTTCGATACAGAAAGATAAGTAATTAATGTATTTTCATGTTTTTCCGACTCTAAAAGTATAACATTTATATAATTTAAATAAAAAGATTGAGAAAAAATAATATTTTCAAAAATTTTGATCTCAATTAATTAATTACATATTAGGTCTACTTTCATGTATGGCAGACAGTATGTTGTTATCATTGAAAAGTATCTGCATCCATTACCAAGTTTTAGCTGGGTATATTCGGCTAGGCCGAGTCTATACACCTAGCGTTTCTTTTTTTCAATTCCGAAAAAATTGCCGAAATCCCAAAAATCGTTTCTTCACATTTTCTGCTATAAAATCCACATTTTTCCGAAGTCCCGTAGTTTTTGAATGAAAACTTTTAACAACATATTATAGATTCTTAAACTACATTCCGTTTGCAGATTCGTGCTTAGAAATTTAAGAAAATATAGGCTAAAATCAAAACTTTCATATAAAATGGGAGAAATTCGGTATGGTGTATAACTTGATCACTTGAGGTATTGGCTTTTTAAATCTTCTCTGTTAAAGAAAACTTTATTTTAGAGAAAAAATAGTGTAGATACTTTTTCCGCCAAAAAACAAAAAAAAATGGTCGTTTTGAAATTTTTAAATTCAAAATCGTACTGGACCAAGAACACGCAAGAATGAGGTACTTAAAAATTCAAACGCAAATAACTCAAAAATTATAAAAGATGAATTCGGACAAGAAACAAAAAATTGGAAAGTGATTAAAACTTTATGTTGGAGGCACCCAACTTTGAGTCCCTTTAGATTCCCCTGAGGAGTATCCTAGGTCCCCCTTCCAAACTTAATATTATGTACACCTGTCGATCAGAAGTTACAGATTTATTTCCAAAAAATTTCGTTTCAGCCCACTGTACATTCTTTTAAAGCGTTCATGTTATGTTAATTCATTGAATTTCATATAAATTGAATTAATTCTTTACAGAATTAATCCTTAAAGAATACATTCAACAATTTACAATTTTATTTCAGTCATTTCAAATCTATTACAATTTTTTAATTCATTTTATAAAAGAATAAAAAACAAAATATTACAAGAAAAATATTTTCATTAAATTTCAAAAATATTGAATTGACAAAAAATTTAATGATTTCTTTATGAATTATTAAAATAAAGAATAACTTAATAAAGCTATTGAATTATATTTTTGGAAATGGTATTATTCAACGAAAAGTCATTATTTCTTAATTCAGACTTAAGATTTAAGATTATTAAGCTAAAGCTATGTTCACATTTATCAAATATGTGACAAAACTTGCATGAGCACTAGTTTTAAGAAAAAATTGTTTAGAGATGTTTTATCTTTCAAATGTTTTCTAAGAGGAAACAGTGAAAATATTTTCCCATTAAAATGGAGAAGTTAGAAAATGTTTTATATAGTAGTTACATCATTTTGGTCAAATATTTGATTAGTCTGAACATGGCTTAAGATTTAATAAATTCTTTCAAAGCTCTGATTTAAAATTGTATAATAATATTTTCTACAAAATTTTTTATTTACCCAGATAATAGCAAAGTTCACGAAAGGATAAGGTCAGGATCAAAATAATGTCTTAGTAAACTTTCATTTTTTTCTCTATAGAAACGGAGCCACTCTAACATACAGTAGCGATCATTAAAAATACAACGCTATGTGATATGATCTTTGTTCGCATATAGTTTGTTTATAGCAAGTACTAATATAACAGTACTATTTCGATTTTATTATTTGTGGTAATAGATACGTGTTGCATATAATTATCTTGAATATTTTTGTGCGTAAAGAAAATTATTGAACGTTTAGCTAAAGCCCAGGTTTACACACAGCAATATTTCTTGTCGCAATTCTGAGTTTATAGGAGAGAGAGAAGAAGAGAATACTAAACTTTTACATTTTTTTTACCTCGCTCTTCTACAGAGTCAGAATCGCGGAAAGAAAAATTGCTGTGTGTGAACCCCGACAAAGTAGTTGAAAATGTGAGCGAATTAAAATTTTAATTGGAAATGATTGGATGATTTTCTATCGTTGTATATTAAGATACATGAAATCTACAAATAATATAAATATTAGCAATAAATTTCAATTTTATTAAATTTTCTTAACTATTTTGGATTGTTATTTTTGTTTTAAATCCAGCAAACATTTTCTATAAATAAGCGATCAAATATTTATGATAGTTTTTCTTTACTTCATAATTTATTATTGAGTATACCTTTTCGTCCGAGATAACGCAACCATTTTCGATCGTTATTGAAATGAAATCAACAGCTTAAAATATTTTTTCGTATTTATATGACATTATCTAATCCCCGGTACCGCAATAATGTTCAAATATCTCTTGTTTTTAGTCCTGAAAAAAATTCTAACACAAGGAAAAACAGTTAAGAAATACACCTAATTTGGACTCTTTATATGTTGAAAAATTAAAAGTATATCCTTCGTGATTAATGGACTATTGGATATGAGAAATTAATATGTAAGTATGTCTACTTATGCGCTTAGAGTTAAAATAATTCAAGTTATTGCAATAGGCTCTCATTTCCATTATACAATACTCGTAATAATAATAAAGGACCTGCCTCTAAAAGTAAAGTGATGATTTTATTTTAGTAAATAATATTTTTTATGGATATCCTTCTATCCAGTTTTCATAATTACATCATTAAATCGACGATAGCTGGCAATAGTAGCTTTGAATGGCTAAATGAGGTTATTCATATAATATCATATTAGAACTATATATTAATATTATTTTAATGTAATTTTCAGAATGTTATTAAAAAATATTCCAAAATTTTTTAAAATTATGGAAGAGTGTTTTTTAATATTATTAATATCCTTTGTAGTTAAAATTATCTTAAATTTATATGTATTGGTAGTAATTAGTGGTAATGCTACCAAATAATAGTTTTTTTTAGGAGTTGCATTCTTTTACTGCCTTAATTTTTAAAGGAAAAATTTTTTAACTGTTCGAATGCGTAACAATTTGGAACAAAATGACATACAATAGTTAGCTAAGGCCAAAGGCTAAAGCCGCAACAGATTTGGATAAGTCAGTGACATTCTAGCCCTGATCAAAAATCATATAGCCTAGCGTTGCATTTATTATGCTCGCTACTGTATATACAAAATTCTTTGGATTTCAATTTAATTATTTATTTGTTCAATTATATTTATAGATTTATTTAATTAATAGTTAGGCATTAATTAAGCTCTAGTAAAGCATCATCATCATCTATATAAAATTTATTAGGAAAATTATAAAGTGAAAAATAATTAAGTAAATATTTTAGGAAAATTTATTACAAATCAAATTTATTTTGCAATTCATTTAGATTCTTTAAAAATGAGTGAGTGAAAAGAACATTTTTATCTGTCTGTCAGTCAGTCAGACAGTCTATAACTGTCTGACTATCAATACATGATGATCGATCTTGGAAATAATAACACTTGTTAGACTACAATTAAATGTATATGTAAAAGTTTACATAACTTAATTAACACAATGACTAATTGTAGCAAAGAAATCAAATTTCGTTATCTATAACAAAAACTTTCAACATTATTTAGTTGAGTGGCAATCAATAAAACATATTTGGGTTTCTTTTTTACTAGATAATAAATTAAATTAAATATTACATAATTGAAATTTCTAAATAAAATAAAATAAATAATGAAATAAAATCAAAAGTTTCTAAAATTATTTCTCAACTTATAATCTTAAGAAATTTAACATAATTAAAAATATATTTTATATTATAATTATATATTTTATGCCAAAATTCATTTATTTTCTGTTAATTAAATCATTTAAATTTTTTTTAAAAATCTTTCACAAATAAATAACCGTTGTATACTCATAAAAAAATTTGTAAATTTCCAAATTTTAATTTATTTACAGTTGTCTTAACATTTTTAATTCTTGTTTTTAACTAATTTGGTTTATAACTGTTGCAAAAAGAAAAACAACAACAACATAACATACATACTTACGAAATGTTGTCATCATTCCGAAAAAAAAGTAATTTAAAAAAAAAACGTTATAATAATCTTAAAATACATGTATTTAAATAAATAATATTACTTATAAATGAGAGAAGTCATTGTCTTCATAAATAGTGTTTTAACCACAAAAAAGAAGAAAAAAAAAAAAAGATCTTTAAATAAAAAATTTAAAACACTAGTATAAATTTATGTGGATTTTCAAATTAAGTGGGTTAATATTTGTTAACACAATGTTGTTGCTGTTGTTATTGTAGTCTATCTTATTTCCATTAAAACACATCCGCACCATGAGTAAGTTTTCATAATCTTAATGTTAATTAGTTGATTTATTTTTATAAGCTCAAAAATTGCTAGTTAGTGATAAAGAGTTCATTTTCAAGATCGTCCGAACGTTGACATTTTGTTAATACATATTAATATACTTTTATATATATATATGTATGTGTATACTAACATATTAAATTTAGTCACATACTTATGCTAAATGGCTTAACAACTTTTAGAAGTTTTTTTAATTAAAATATTTATAAATAAAGTATTGTAAGCAATTAAAAATTCCATTCACTAATTTGTCGATGTTTGGATAAAAATTTGTGTGATCCATATTTAAATTGTAAACGATCACATAAGTTAAAGTATATTTATTTAGTATTTAACTAGCGAGTTGCTAACTGTTAATGTCAATAACACAGATATACACTGATTCTGCGACACGAGATTTTAAGTCAATTAAACCGCCTTTAATAAAAATTTAATAGTATAAAATGGGCGTTATTGAGTTAGACATCCGATATATTCAGGCGCGGATCCAGCTCAAGCTTTTGGGGGAGGAAAATCGAATGATTTTTT
>MINK01016570.1:0-10223 GCA_001735545.1 Phormia regina
ATACTCATATTGACAATATGAGTTGTAAAATCTTTAGTATTTTACGAAAAATAAATGCTAGTAGTTTATATCTACCTTTGCATATTAGATATTTAATGGCCCATGATCTGCTGATGTCCCAACTACTATATGGTCTTGTGATATTTTCTGGCACCTGTTCTATATATTTTGATAGGATTAAGGATTAAACGTTTGGTAAATACAGTTGTACGATTTGTGTACAATATTCGTCGTCGTGAGCATGTTTCTCGTTATGTGCATCGTTTTCTAGGTTGTTTGTTTAAAGAATTTATCATGTATAGAAGTTTGGTCTTTTTCCATAAGGTTACTAAATCGTATGCGTTCACTCATTATTCTAGAAACCCTCAAATCTCTATACGTAGAATATCATCTTCTTTTTATGAAAAGTCTTTTTTTAGTGAGAATTGCACGATGGTTGAATCGATTGCCATATACTTTGCGATTTTTTTCTCAATCTAATAATGTTTTTCGTTTAAAACTTATGCAATGGTTTATTGATGCTTAATTATATCTTTTTTTATTTTATATTATTATTAAATGTATATATTAATATATAATATGATCTCGGGTATTATTGCTATGTAATATTGTTATTTTGGCCATATGGGCTTTATATTACAAATAAGTGAAATAAATAAATATTTTACAAATCTTAACAATATTAACATGTATAAAAATGCCTTTAATAAAAAATATTGTTTTAAGTTTTCATTTCATCTACTGCACAGAAACTTTAACCATAACTTTGTCATTTAATGGAAGACGTAGAAAGTCAACATAAAAAATAATAAGAAATTTTCTGATATCTATTGGTCTTTTATAAATTTTCTTATAGCTAAAAATTATTTTTAAGACCGCTAATAAAAAGTTGTAAAAAGTCGAAAATTAAAATTAACCCTCGTATATTAAATCTGGAACATTATTGTTTGATGCTTGCTACCACAACTATGTACTACAAGATTATAATAAATATGCTGAAATGCCTTTATATTGTAAAAAATAATAATAGTGAAATAATCTTATCTAAGCAACAAAAATGAGATCTTATTGTAATTAGATAGTTAGTTAGCAAGCCAGTCAGTCATCATTTGAATACCACATTGAAATCATCATCTCATGTAGTATTTTAAATTATGAAGACATTTTTAAATAAATTCAATGGAGAATTTTCTTTACAAAGTTTTAGCTTTTAAGTATGAAACGTTTCATAACGGATTACAAAATATCTAATAATATATTTTTCCCAATTTTTTACAGGTCTTCAGAACCATCTGAACCCTCCGAGGCTAGTACACTACTGGGTGGCAGAAATCATAGTAAAATGAAAATAAAATTCGGTGGTATTTTTAAGCAGCGTAGTATCATTGTCGACTTATTAGCAATTTGCTTTGGCATTGGCACATGGATAGGCATTAATGGTACCTTTATTCAACTTCCTCTACTGGTAGAGGTGGCACCTGAAGGCTGGAGTTTACCTTCCTATCTTAGTGTTATGGTACAAATTGGTAATTTGGGTCCATTAGCATATACACTAATACAAAAATTTTCCAAACACAACGATGCCCATATGATATATGGTCTATTGATAACGGGCACACTATCAGCTATTCTAACGGCCTTCTTCTACAGTCGAACTGCAATTTTATTTGGTTCTGAACATAGTGTGGCCTTGTTTGCGTTGACTTTTTTCACTGCCCTTACGGCCTGCACGAGCTCCGTACTATTTATGCCATATATGGGACGTTTTAAGGAAATTTATTTGGTAACATATTTTATTGGAGAAGGACTGAGTGGTTTATTGCCTAGTGTAGTTGCTTTAATTCAAGGTATTGGTGGTACGGCCGAATGCAAGCTGGTTAATGTTACTGAGTCGGGTCAAGAAATCTATGAAAAATACGTACCGCCACCACTTTTTGGTACAAGGGATTTTTTCTTTTTCGTCTTTGCCATGATGGTATTAAGTTTTGTTGGCTTTTTACTACTCGATCGATTGAAATTGTCGAGAAAACAATATGCAGCAGTTCAAGTAGGTTACGGTAATAATTATGTATACGAAAGAGAATCAAATACAGCTGCAAAGACACAGAACATAGAAGCCAACGGACAAGTCAATAACAATCCAACGACTGAAACGACTAAAGTAAACAGTGATTTAGCACCAGAAATTTCGTCTAGTACTTACACATTCCTGTTACTACTAATTGGCGTAATAAGCTTCTTTGCTAATGGAATTTTCAATAGTATACAATCGTATTCTTGTCTTCCCTATGGCGGGCAAGCATATCATTTATCGGCTACTTTAAGTGTGATTGCGAATCCGCTGGCATGTTTTCTAGCTATTTTTCTACCTCATACCTCGCTACGTAGTATACTGACACTAACTGGATTGGCAGGCTTACTTACGGTATATGTATTTGTTACAGCTGCTATGAGTCCATTTCCACCTTTGTATGATACCTCCGTAGGAGCTGTGTTAGTGGTAAGTTTGTTATTTTTTTATTTTAATTTATTTTGTTTGTTTATTTACACAGTTTTTTTTTTTTTTTTTTGCTTAATTACAGATTATAACATGGACTCTATTAGTTGGTTTGGTTAGCTACATAAAATTAAGCATAACCACAGTAATGCGATCTCAGGGAGGCAAATCGCTGGTTTGGACTGGCGGTTTAACGCAATTAGGTTCTACAATTGGCTCAATACTTATTTTTGTTTTAATAAATTATACAAATAGTTTTACGGCGTCTTATGAAGAGTGCTAAAGACATCAAAGAATCAAATTCATATACTTTTGGTTAGAATAATTCTTCATATTTACATTTAATAGAAATATCATTTGTTACCCTTCGTTTTCATTGAAAAATTAAACGCTTTGCTCTCAGTGTCATCTTGTTCTTTTTTTTACATTACCACATTTGAACTGAGCTTTAAATGTACAAAGTGCAAATTTAATAATTCAATCAATATACCTTACTTTATTTACTGTGTTTGTGATATTTGCCGAAGTAAATTTTATTATTTCTTCTTTTATTTATAAAGCAACAAAGCAAATGAACAAATTGCAAAATAAAATAAATTGTTTTAAATAAAAACCATGTTTCAATTTTAATAATTATTTAGAAATCACTTTAGGACTAATTTATTATTGATTATCATCAGTATGACCATTCGTGCGTTGAGTCTCATCATAAACACAACCACGTGTAGCGTAGTAGGAATAGGACTCATTTTCAACATTGGTTTTAACAAAAGTGTTTTACTCTGTACACCAAAATATTTGATTGTTGAATTTTACATGTTTTTATATCTTTCTATTATTTCATTACCTGTGGATTCGAAATTTCGTATAAATTTTCTAATATTTTGATGATATTAAAAAAAGAATAACATAACAATTCATTTGAACCAATAACTATGTGATCGATAACTTGAACTGTATCCGTCGACATTAATATTCTGTGTTTGACGAAGTATTATAAAATGACAATTGATATTTTTAAACTTAATTTCAATATAATAGAAACTAATCTAACCCGAAAATATGGTTTTATGGTGTAATAAACACCAAATTATTATTTTTTATTGTTTTCAACATAAATTTTGTGAAACAAATTTTCCTTTCGTAATTTATTTATTTCTAAATATAAATATCCAAATATTACAAATTACAAATTTCTACTTAATACAAATTTTGTTGTGATGGAGTAAAAAGATAAATATAATAAACATTTTAATTTTTGTTTTATTAAAATGGTGCCCTCATTTCATTTGTTACTATAATAATCAAAATAAAATAATTTATATTTTAATTTAAATAAATAAATTTGTTTTAAGTAATTCTGGCACAGATTAACAAATTCTGATATTTTTTATTATTTTATAGTAAAAATATTCTCTTATTATTATTATTATTATTATTATTAATAATAATGTCTTATTTTAAAATAACATAAAATATTAAACATTAATACTAACATCATGTTAATGATAAATGCAGATCGTTCAATTTGATGTAAATGTTAAATATTTTATGTTACCTGAAGACGACTAGTTATGACCATGTGTAGACGGTATATGAAAAAGACTTGCCACATCATTTGTTTATAAAACAAAAGTACATAATTATCATAGTACAATAATATCGGGTAACAGTATAAAAACAGCTGATAATTTTTTGCTGCTTTGAATTTTGTAATATTTGTTTTGTTTTTTATGTTTAGTTAACATTTAAAGGTTTGTTTATATATATTTTGTTTTACCTTTTCTTTTTGACATTAAGGAAACAAATTAACCAACAAAAATTACTCTTGACTTGTTATATTTGTTATAGCGATACTATTACCTGGTATCATTGTGACATGATATTTATATTAATTTCATAGCATAATTATAAAGGCTCAACTACATAGAATACTTTCGCTTCAACTGCGACTGACAGCTACGCTACGCATAAATGATATTAACCCAGTCGTTGAATTAAATTATGTGCTCAGTGAAAATAATGAATTGCAAATTAAAATATCCGACTCGATGAAAAAATATTAAAATAAGAATAAGGTATGTTGATGAAAAAATTCTAAAACAGCTGTTCTTACGAGTATACTTTCTACTACACTTTATATGCAAAATTTCACTAAAAGATCGTGACAAAGGTATAATAGAATAAATTATCCTGTCATATTTGGGTACCTGCATGTTTAAATTTGATATACTTTTTTATCTCAATAAAAATATATCCCCTTTATGAAAGAGATTTTTTTAAGTACTTGGTAACCCTTAATACAACTTGTACATTTCTAATTGTATTTTTATAATATCGACTGTTTTACTTACTATTCGGTGTTATTTTGTTGAAAAAATACAACTAATTCGTCTTGGGAAAGTTTCTAATATAATTGCCAATCGATTAATAAATATATGTTCATTCTAAAATAAAAAAGAACAACTTGTAAAGTGAAAAAATTGGAGCATTTGAATATTTTTACACTTACAAAATTACCTGCTGCTTCTTATGACGACATTTTTATTTTATATATTTTCTTTATTAGTCGAAGGAGAATATTTTAAGTTACGGTTTTTCTATTTTAATCATAGATTATTTAAATTTAGGAAAATTTTATTAATAAAATCATTTTTACACCCTTTTCAGTGTTAAAAGGTACGTAATAATTCCTAAATATACACATCCAAGTAGACGTAGAGTATGTAATCTAACATATCGTCTGCATTTGGTTTATGATAAATTGTATTGTTTAATATATTTATATTACATATGTATGTATGTTATCTAGATAATATACATAATTAAATCTATTTAATTTGAGACGTTTAATAATTATGCGAATATGTATGTATATATTACGTATGTATATGCATAAATGAACATACATATGTATGTATTTATGTACATTAAGTGTTATGTACAATATATGTATGTATGTACATACATATATACATATTTATCTACATTCATAATGTATGTACATTAAAGTGCCTTGATTTGTAGGCGAATAAAATAAAAGATCGATGTTTAAGACTAATTTTGTAAGAAGTTATTTCAAATAGTATTTTATAAAAGTATGAATATTTTGGACTTTTTTCAGTGTAAATCAGTCAGAACTATTGATTTTAAAATAATTTTGATACTGATTCACTAGTACATTTACATGTGATTATATGCTAAATATCAAAATGTTTCTCTAAATATCTTTATTAATAACTGTCTCATCTTAATTATATTAATGCCATTAAAAAAGCACTTACAAATACCTTTCTAATAATATACGACACGACCATTTTAACTAACTCCTTGGGAGAAAAGTGAGATTTTGTATAAAAATGGCGGATCTTTAAAATTTTCTTGATATTCGAAAACCTGTGTTTGACATATCTAAATGAGAAAGTCCTTAAGCCTGTCCAAAGGCCGGTAATACAGAAAAAATTATATTTAAATTTTAATAGTTCCGGTAATTTTGACTAGTTTCACAATCATATTTTAGGACATCATTGGAAAAGTATCATTAAATACTATTGTTATGTGCATTTATTTAATCTTTTAGTTGCAGAAATAATATTTTCGTGTTGCTGCTCCATAATTAATTAATTTTAAAGCAAATATATAATTATTTAGGGATATAAAAGTCTCTAAATGCATAAATTGAAAACTGTAAATTCGTGTGAAATAGCAGATAAATTATATATATTTGTCTCATTTACTCATTTAAATTAAATAAAATATTTACTTTCTTGTTTGCTTGTATTATGCCTGGGGAGCCAACTGATACCTTAATCTGTGCAATCGGATAAAAAGTATAGGTAATATTTACGATTTTAAGTGAGTTAAGGAGGTAAATGAGTACCAACACATTTTTTCTGAGCTAGTTACATACGTGTTATTTTCAATAGTAATGGCACGTTAAAACAATAATAGATTTGGAACAAAGAAAATATTTATTTTATTTATTTATTTTAACATCAGTAACCTAGCCTATTGGCCATAATCGATTACAAATTTTTACTTAATAATATGTTGTACAATTTAAAATAAAACAATTTAAAAATATATTAAAAATATGTTAACAATATAAGTAAAATCTTAATTTAGAGCGTCAGAAAATAAACATAATAATTTTAAATGATTTTTCAGGGTGGTAGTATGCATATATTATAATTTAAATTTAATTTTCTTATAACTAAAATTTCGATTTTGAGAGATGTTTTATGAAAATATTCGAGCTTACGTAAATTTTGTACATTGAGATGCAGTATTTAGGAATAAGGAACATATTTGGAAGGCCGCATTTTGATTATTTAATTTAATTTATTGTATTATATAATTGCAAATAAATAAATAAAAATATAATGATATACTAATCATCATTTATAGAGTACATTTGCAACTTATTTTGCAAGCACTTAAACGTACATACCCAGCAAAAAATTTTTGAAGCAGTTCAAAGGATTGTAATATTTTTATGATATCTTATTATAATGACGAGCTGCTTCTCTAAAGTGAACTAATGCACTCCAATTATATACCAATGTTAAAATCATGCATTTTTCTCCTAAAAATGAACCAGTAAACTTATGCGTTTATTACTACTTTTTAATTTGTATATATAGATTAGACTTGTTCTTAAAGTTACTTGCTTTTGATTAGAAATGACATTGGTCTTTAGATTGTAAAACTAATATAAAAACTGATTCAAAATGATAACATGTTTAATAAGTAATGATGTATTTTTTTGTTTGAATATGAATTTTAAAAATTTGTTTATTTATTTTTTTTAATTCAACTGAACACTATGTTAAACATACGTAATATATGTTTAATTAAATTGAATGTAATAATAAATTATTTAATTTGCAGAATAAATATGAGCATTATAAAACGATATTTCAAAGATGAAATGTTCGAATGGCATTGTTCAGGTTTAAGTCGTTAAAGAGGGAAAAACCTTAATGTTTTGTACTGAAAGTATATAAAATATACACATACTATACGAGAAATTCTTAAATCAAAACGTAAAATATAAACATAACTTAAAATGTTTGGTAATTCCAATAAAACCACAAATTTATGTTATCAAATATTGCAACGAGAGTCGAATATCAATGGAAATCCTAATGCATTTGGTGCTAATCTTTTTCGAGAAAGATTACGAATTGCAAAAAATTTATATAAAACTGATTTAAGAGGACATTTTGGTTGTGTAAACGCAATTGAATTTTCTCATGGTGGAAAATTTTTAGCTTCAGGTGTGTGTAACCAAATTCATGTTAAAATGAATATTTTTGAATTTTTTATTTACTTATTAAAGGTGGAGATGACAAACGAGTTTTAGTTTGGGATGTGGAAAAGTCTTTAGCTGGAACATCAACACCTCGTGCTTTGGCCACTGAACAGGCCAGCAATATATTTTGTTTGGGATTCGATAGTAAAAATCGTAAACTAATTTCTGGTGGTAATGATACCTTAGCCATATCTCACGATTTTGAGACGTAAATTATATATTAATTATTAAAACTGTACATTACTTTAATATCACATTTTCTTTTTAAAAATTTCAGTGGCAAATTAGATAACGTTTTCAAACATGATGGCCCTGTTTATGGACTTTCAATTGATCCCCAAAATGATAATATATTTTCTACTGCTTCGGAAAATGGAGAAATTTTATTATTTGATCAACGATCGACTGTACCCACAGTGATCGCTTCAGTGCCATCCTCTTTTCATGCTGTTGAATTCCACCCAACCATGGGAAATCTTTTAGTCACTGCAAATTCTAAACGAGGCGCAACACTTTATGATATTCGTAAACCCAAACAGTATGTTTGTTCACTGTGTATATTAATATATTTCATTGCAGTGTTGGGATTAAAATCTTTATTAATATTTTAGGCCAGTTATATTATATGGTAATTTGGGAAATCCTCGAAGTTGTATGAGTGTGCGTTTCAATCGTACAGGAAAATTGATTTTGGGCTTACGTAGACGTTTGCCGCCAATATTATATGATGTCAATTCTCCTGATCCCATTTGCACATTTTACCATAGCAATTATTATAATTCATGTACCATGAAAAGTTGTACTTTCGCCGGCGAAGATGATGAAATGGTTGTATCTGGTTCTGACGACTTTAATCTATATGTTTGGCGTTTAACCGATATTGATTGTAATATTTAATTTTTATATTATTATGGTTTAAACTAGATATTTAAATTCATATCGATATTTCTTTTAGTGGAAGGTAATGAGCAATGGGTGGAATCAACGCAGATGGTTTTGTACGGTCACCGCTCAATTGTGAATCAAGTAAGATATAATCGCCAGAAGTGTTTGTTGGCCTCTTCGGGCGTAGAAAAAATAATTAAGGTAAAATAGTATATATAGAGATGTTCGATATTAGTTTTAATATATTATTTCTTCTAGATATGGAGTCCATTTTCACAACATAATTGGAGTGGTTCGTTAACTGAAGAGGCTTCGTGCTCGGATAATCCCCGTGAATTATATTCACCATATAATCTATTCACCATGGCACTGCCCGAAAATTGGCATCATTTGTCTCATGATTATAGCAGTGAAAACACTAACGAAGATCCTCGCATGATGGCCTTCTTCGATTCTTTGATTCAGCAGGAGATCGAAGAGTGGGAGACCAATAGTTCCACTGACGTATCACAAGAGGAAGATCGCAGCATTAGTTCGTTCTTCAGTTGCGGCAGTACCAGTAGTAGTACCAGTAGTAGTGATAGCAGTGCTAGTAGCTGTAGTTCGAGTAGCAGTAGCTCTTCCGACAGCGACAGTGATAATGAAAACAATGTCAACCCGACTAAAGGCCGAAAACGTTCCAATCGACAAGCTGTGATACGTAGAAAAACTCAACAGAAACAACACAATAAAAAAACTAAACTGGCGAAAGTAAAACTTAATCAATTTCAAAAACCAACAAATCGCATCGCTTACTTAATTGCCAAGAAACGTAATACTTTAAGACGCCTGGCTATAAAAGGGGCCTCTGTTAATAATAGACGTTCAAACAAATTGGCTATAGTTGTCAATGGACGTAAACGTAGTACTAATTCAAAGCAAAATCATCGTCAACGTTCTGTACGATGCCGCCAAGGACGTCAGGCACGTGCTAGTAACAGTTTAAATAATGAAAAACCTACAACATCGGCTGCTGCAGCAGCTGCTTTGGCTGCAACTTCACGACCTCAGAACAGAGTTCAAAAGAAAAAACCAAAAATAAAATCAGGTATGTAGTTTAATTGTTTTGGATTTTCATTCATATCAAGTATACATAATAAATTTTGTTTAATATTTTGCATAGATTCGAATGATTCTACAGAAGAAGATTCTGGCAACTTTGCGATAAGCAGTTCTAGTCGTTCTAATGCTGCAAATACTTCCTCCTCTTCCAATATCACCAACAACAACAATATAAACGTACCAAGTACTAGCACTGGTATTACATCAAATTTCAGGGGTAAGTGTATATGTCTACATACATATCTGTAATTTCATTTTTCTAGCTTCAATATTAAATAAATTCAAAAGTTTCATTAAAAGAACAGAAAATTACTATAAAGTAAAATAATTACAAAAAAAAAAGAAAAGTACCACAAAGTGCCCGTTTGTGGATTCTAGACAACATCATCCACACGCACACTTTATTTTTTTACTATCATGTTTTTT